>CM053502.1:55484524-55502486 GCA_028627145.1 Eidolon dupreanum
TTCCAAATGGCAGTATTTCATCTCTTCTTATGGCTGAGTAATATTCCATAATATATATAAATATATATATATATATATACCACAGCTTCTTTAGCCAATCATCTATCGTAGGACAGTTCAGTTGCTTCCATGTCCTGGCCACTGTGAATAATGTCACTATGAACATCAGTGTGAAAATACCTTTTCCAATATGCATTTTCAATTCTTTGGGGTAAATACCCAGTATAGGGATTGCTGGATCATATGGTATATCAATTCTTAGTTTTTTGAGGAACCTCCATACTGTTTTCCATAGTGGCTGTACCAATTTGCAGTCCCACCAGCAGTGGGAGGGTTCCTTTTTCTCCGCATCCTTTCCAACATTTGTTATTACTTGTCCTTTTGAAAACAGCTATTCTAACAGGTGTGAGATGGTATCTCATTGTGGTTCTGATTTGCATTTCCCTAATAGCTAGCGATGTTGAGCATCTTTTCATATATTTGTTGGCCATTTGTATGTTCTCTAGGGAGAAGTGTCTCTTCAGATTCTCTATTTTTTGTTTGGATCATTTGTTACTGGGTTGTATGAGTTCTTTGTATATTTTGGATATTATACCCTTTTTGGAGGCATTGCTTGCAAATATATTTTGCCATTCAGATGGTTGTCTCTTTACCTTATTGATGGTTTCTTTTGCTGAGCAGAAACTTTTTAGTTTTATGTAGTCCCATTCATTTATTTTTGCTTTTACTTCCCTTGCCTTTGAGGTCAAATTCATAAAATCCTTTTTAAGTCCAAAATCAATGTTCAAAAATCTATAGCATTCCTATACTCTAATAATGAAATATCAGAAAAAGCAGTTGGAAAAAATAATTCCTTTTGCAATTGCAACAACAAAAAAATAAAACACCTAGAAATAAACTTAATGAAACATGTGAAGGACCTATATAATGAAAACTAAAAGACCCTAATAAAAGAAATCAAAGAAGATACAAAGAAATGGAAACATATTCCGTGTTCTTTGGTTGAAAGAATCAACATAGTTAAAATGACCTTATTACCTAAAGCATTATACAAATATAATGTAATTCTCATCAAAATTCCATCAGCATTTTTTAAAGAAATAGAACAAAAAATCATTAGATTTATATGGAAGCACAAAAGACCCTGAATTGCCAAAGCCATCCTGAGAAAAAAAGAATGAGGCTGGAGGCATCACTCTGCCCAACTTCAAATTATACTACAAAGCGACAGTAATCAAAACAGCATGGTATTGGCAGCAAAACAGACACATGGACCAGTGGGACAGAATCAAGAATCCAGAAGTAAACCCATATTTACATGGGCAAATAATTTTTGACAAAAAAGCCAAAAACATACAGTGGAGAAAGGAAAGCCTCTTCAATAAATGGGGCTGGGAAAACTGGAAAGCCAACTGCAAAAGAATGAAACTAGACTGATATCTATCATCACACACCAAAATTAACTCAAAATGGATTAAGGACCTGAATATAAGACCTGAAACAATATAATGCATGGAAAAAACATAAGAAATAAAATCTTTTGGGTTTCTGATGAGTCATGGCTGTTTTTGCTTTAGGACTAGATATTCTTGATTCATCATCCCCACTCATAACCTGGTCCCCTTCCTCCTTTTTAAAGAATAAAATCATATTATTTGCCTTATAAAACAACATTGCCATATTGTGGAGTAATTAAATCCATGGGCTCCGGGGTAGAATGCTGGGTTCAGACCCTGACTGCCATTTACTAGCTATGTGATTTTGGCAAGTTACTGAATTTCTGTGTGATGCAGTTCCCAATTATTCACTCTGTTTTAGTAGAAACCATCACACTACCAGACTTAAAAAAAAAAATTACAGTTGAGAAACATACAATCTCCCAAGACTGAGTCAAGAAGAAACAGAAAATCTGAACCGACCCATTACCACCAATGAAATAGAGTCAGTAATCACAAACCTCCTAAAAAACAAAAGTCTTAGACCAGATGGGTTCATAGGTGAATTTTACCAAACGTTCAAAGAAGAATTATCATCTATTCTCAAACTGTTCCAAAAAATTCAAGAAGGAAGGCTTCTTAACTCCTTTTATGAGGCCACCATTACCTTGATTCCAAAACCAAAGACATTACAAAAAAGAAAACTATATATATATATATATATATATATATATATATATATATATGCCAATATCTCTTATGAACATTGATGAAAAATCCTCAACAAATTATTAGCAAACCAAATTCAGCATTACATTAAAAATATCATACACTATGATCAAGTTGGAATTATTCCTGGGATGCAAGATCGGTATAATATCCACAAATCAATTAATGTGATACACCACATTAACAAATTGAAAGATAAAAAATCATATGATCATACCAGTAGATGCAGAAAAAACGTTCAACAAAATCCAGCATCCATTTATGATAAAAACTCTCAGGAAAGTGGGAATAGAGGGAACATATCTCAACATAATAAAGGCCATATATGACAAACCTACAGCTAATATCATACTCAATGGGGAAAAGCTAAAAGCATTTCTCTTAAGATCAGGAACAAGACAAGGATGCCCACTTTCACCACTCCTCTTCAACGTTATATTCGAAGTCTTAGCCACAGCAATAAGACAAGAAAGGGAAATAAAAGGCATCTGAATTGGAAAGGAAGAAGTAAAACTCTCATTATTTGCCAATGACATGATATTATATATAGGAAACCCTAAAGATTCCACCAAAAAACTATTAGAACTGATCAATGAATTCAGTAAAGTAGCAGGTTACAAAATAAATATTCAGAAGTCAGTGGCATTTTTATACACCAATAATGAATTTTCAGAAAGAGAAATTAAGAAAACGATCCCATTTACAATTGTGTCGAAAACTATAAAATACTTGGGACTCAAATTAACCAAAAAGGTAGAAGATCTGTTTTCAGAAAATTATAAGTCACTGAAAAAAGAAATTGCAGAAGATACAAATAAATGGAAGCATTTACCATGTTGGTGGGTAGGAAGAATCAACATTGTTAAAATGGCCATACTACCCAAAGCAATCTATAGATTCAATGCAATCCCTATCAAAATACCAATGGCATTTTTCAGAGAGCTAGAACAAATAATCCTAAAATTTATATGGAGCCATAAAAAAACCCCGATTAGCCATGAATCCTGAGAAAGAAGAACAAAGCTGGAAGAATCACACTACCTGATATCAAACTATACTACAAGGCTACAGTAATCAAAAACAGCATGGTACTGGCATAAAAACAGAAATATTGATCAATAGAACAGAATAGAGAGCTCAGAAATAAATCCATGCCTATACGCTCACTTAATGTATGACAAAGGAGGTAAGAATATACAGAGGAGGTAAGAATATATAAATACGCTCACTTAATGTATGACAAAGGAGGTAAGAATATACAGAGGAGGTAAGAATATACTCTTCAATAAATGGTGTTGGGAGAATTGGAAAGATACACGCAAACAAAAAAAAAAGAGCTGGACCACCTTCTTACACTGGATACAAGAATAGACTCGAAATAGATTAAAGACTTAAATGTAAGACCCAAAACTATAAAACTTCTAGAAGAAAATATAGGTAGTAAACTCTCTGATATTACTAACAAGAATTTCTTTTCAAATACATCAACTCAGGCAAGGGAAACAAAAGAAAAAATAAACAAATAGGACTACATAAAACTAAAAAGTTTTTGTACAGCAAAGGAAACCATCAACAAAACAAAAAGACAACTGACTGTTTGGGAGAAGATATTCGCTAATGATAAGGGGTTAATATCCAAAATATATAAACAACTTATACAACTCGACAACAAAAAAACAAACAATTCAATTTAAAAATGGGCAGAAGACCTGAAAAGATACTTCTCCAAAGAGGAAATACAGATGGCTAATAGACATATGAAGAGATGCTCAAGGTCGCTAACCTTTAAAGAAATGCAAATTAAAACCACAATGAGATATCACCTCACACCTGTCAGAATGGTTATCATCAATAAATCAAAAAACAACCAGTGTTGGTGAGGATGTGGAGAAAAGGGAACCCTCATACACTGTTGGTGGAATTGCAAATTGGTACAGCCGCTATGGAAAACAGTACGGAAGTTACTAAAAAAATTAAAAATGGATATACCTTTTGACCCAGCAATTGAATTTGGGTATTTATCCAAAGAAAACCAAAACAATAATTCGTAAAGATCTATGCACCCCAGTATTCATGGCAGCACAATTTACAATGGCCAAGATATGGAAGCAACCTAAATGCCCATCAACAGACAATTGGATAAAGAAGTTATGGTTTATATATACAATGAAATATTACTCAGCCATTAAAAAAAATGAAATCCTACCTTTTGCAACAACATGCATAGACCAAGATGTTATTATGCTGAGTGAAAAAAGTCAGACAGAAAGATAAATAGCATATGATTTTACTAACATGCAATATCTAAGGAACAAAAAGAACAAACTAATCAAAAACAGACTCACAACTATAGAGGACAATCTGGTGATGTCCAGAAGGGAGGGGGATTGGGAGGCTGGGGGAACTGGAGTGAAGGGTTAAAGAAGTACTAATTAGTAGCTGATAGATGGTCACAGGGATGGAGAGCACGGCATAGGGAATGCAGTTAGCATTAATATGATGGCTAGGTGGAGGGCCAGGGGAGGTAGGAAGCAATTGGGGGATTGTTTTATGAACTACATAGATGTCTAACCAATGTACTATATATTTGAAACTAATTTAAATAAATAAATTTTAAAAATCTATAGTTGACATTCTACCATACTTTTTTGATATGCTTATATGAAAGCTAATTCTATTCATTTTTTATTGGGCAGGATTTTTTTTAAATTTACTCTAATAACTTTATTCAATCTTCTTTAATTTATCAAAGTATTTAAAGTTTTTAATTTATATTTCAAAGCCATCTTACCTAATTTGGTGTTATTTACATGTAATAATTAAATTGCTTTGTAAAACTGAAAAACATTAGCATTATTGTTTCCATTTGTTTTATTATGAAATTTTATCAATTCTCACATTCTACAGAAAATACAAAGTATATATCTATATTTAAGAAATTAACCAAAATTAGAAAGTATAAAATAAGCTCCTCAAGTTAAAATATGCAATGTATTTTATAAAAAGACCTGATTACTTCTATTTTTATGATCACATTTACGAAAACATACAATAAAACAATTGTGAAAACCGAAGTCAAATACTGTTCCACACATGTAATACTGACCTTTATACAGTCAACAAACCAAACCATAATCAGCCACACCTAATAAGGTTTAGGAGTACATATATATGGAGAGAGAGAAGATCATAGAAACGCCTTTTGAACAAACCAACATTGAGGCCAGAAACAACTCCTGAACCATGGGGTTATTCAGGAATTTCGTCTTCCTCTTAGTCCTATACCTGCTGCCGGGGTCCAATACTTCCCTTGTTCAGCTGAATGGCAATGGCTTTGAAGGCATTATCATTGCTATAGACCCTGGTGTACCAGAAAATGAAACACTAATTGAAGAAATAAAGGTAAGAAAGAAATGAGATTTTTTTCTGTTTGAATTATAGAGAAGAAAAAAATAGTAGTTAATAATTATTATGGAAACTTCTGAATACACCATAAAGTTTAAAAGCAGCATGATGCAGTGAGGATAATGCTGGAATGGATAGTGAGAACTGGAGGCTCTAGACAGGTTCTACCCTGTCTCAGCATGAGATCAAAGACAAGCCACAGGGCCTCCCTGATCCTCAGTTTCTTCATCTGTAAATGAGCAGTTGGACTTGTCCGTTCTTTAAACAATTATTTATTGAATACTTATGGCAGGACAATGGTGAATGAAAGAGCCCCTGTCCTCTTAATGTGTTCATTCTTTTAAGATATAGGTAATAAAAACATGTAAATGTGTTGCGAGTTAGTTGGTTGGTAGTAAGCTGCTATGGAGTAAAATAAATCAGCAAAGGGGAATAGGAGGTATTGTTGGGGCCGGGGTAGGGGTAGAATGTGGATTACTCATTCACATAAGGTAGTCAGGGAAAGCCTTGCTGTTGATGTGAAATCTAAGCAGGAACCTGAGATGAGTGAGGGAAGAGCCCATTGAAAATCTAGAGGAGAGAATAGAGTGCAGCAGCATGGAGGTGAAAGTATGCCTGATGTGGAAACAACTGTAAATAAGCAGGAGGAAGGGTGGGAGAGCTAAAGTTGGAGAGGTAGCAGGGTCCAGACCACTGGAAAGACTTGGGCTTTTACTCTGAATGTGATAGGCCTCAATCCCTGGAAGGATTCTGAGCAGAGGACAGGTGTGCTCTCTTGTGCATGTTCTAGGATCACTCTGACTGTAATGTTGAGGAAACTGTTGAGGGTTTCCACTTGTCATGCATCCTGTATAAGCCCTGTGCAGCACAGAGGTGCAGAGGATTACCTGGTAGGAAGCTACTGCAGGTGAGAAATGATGGTGACTAGGAACAGGGATATTATGGTAGAGATCATAAAGTAGTGTGATTCTAAACATAATCTGAAGGAATCACAGGCAAATTTGCTGATGGTTTAGATGCTTGCTGAGTAGGGAAAGTAGGAGGGAAAGACAGGAGTCAACACTTTTAAGGGTTTTTGCCTGAATACTTGGAAAGATGGAATTATCAACTGAGAAGGGCAAGACTTAAGTGGAGATTATTGGGCAATTTAGACATCAGGAGTTAGTTTGGGACATTGGAATTATAGATGCTTACTAGATATCCTTATAGATGGAGATAGGAATTAGAATTCAGGAGGAAAACCTGGAAGGAGATAAAAATTTGGGAATCATTGGTGTGTAGATGAGATTTAAAGCCATGAGAACACATGAGTTCATCAGGTAGTGCAAATGGAGAAGGTAAAGGCTCCAGGGCTGAACCAAGAATTGTATCCCTAAAGTTTGTTTCAGCTATATCATTCCTTGAAATAGATTGGTTTTATAGCCATGTAAATTTGTTTCCCCTGTCCCTTACATCAATGTCTACTAATTCCTTATATTCAATTCCTCCACTACCCTATCAAGAGCCTCCAATTCCCACTGTCCATTCCAGCACTGCATTGCTACCTCTCCAACTTTAACAATTCCGCCCTTCCTGCTGCTCTTTTACAGCTGTTGTGTCCTTATGCTCATTGTTTTATCAGCTTCTGCATGGGTGTTGTTACCCATCAGAAGCTGATAGGAATGACCTGAGTTGTGAGCAGGTGATTATGTGGCTGTCATTTATCACTCATTTTGTATAAACGCTCAGTATAGTGGTATTTACTTATTGATACCTTTTAAATTACAGAGTAAGGTAAATATCCCTTTACCGAAGAACATAAGCTTGGATAGTAGTTAATATAGCTGATTCTGAGGGATGGCTTCTTAGTGTCCAGGGACAGTCACTCAGTTTTAAATAATTCTGAACCTCAGAAATCAGTATCTGGAAGGATTATTTGTAGGGGTAAAAAAAGTTTGCTAAAATGGTCCTTTAGTGAAACTATAAGTAAAAATTCAATTTTTAGTAAACATTCCTAGATCACAAAATGTTTCATGACATTCTCTCAGCCCTCTACAAAGTTCTTGCATTTATAATATCACAAAACCATGTAAAAAGCTATTATCCACATTATACAGAAGAGAAAACTAGGATTTGGAGAAATTAAATAATTTTTCAAAGGTTTCCCAGGTAGGGCAATTAGAGTGGAGATCAAGCCCATGAGCTTTGAAGACTTAGAGACCTTGGGTTTGAGTTCTGGCCTTTATAGGATGATAAAAATCATTCTTTTTTATAACTGGTGAACCAACCTGTGGACATATAACCTTATGCCTGGGATACTACCTGATCACGATAAGTTTTATGCTGTATTGATTTATAATTTATGACCTGAGATGTCAATTGTCAACTTTCTTTATTCCTGTATTCATTTTTAGTTTGAGAGTACTTATTTTTGGAAACATTGATATCTAAATCTTCTTTGACCCAACTACAAAATTATAGGAATTCTGAAAAACAATTTAGAAGGAATATTATAGGAATTCTGCTTGAAAAGTCTGCGAGAACCATTATTAGCCGCTCTAGTGTGTTCCAGGAGATCACAGTCACCTGAAAGAGAGTTTGTGAAATACCTCCATGACCTGAGAACATATCATGATCCAAGGTAGTCACAAAAGGCCATGAAAATTCCAAAGTAAATGAAATCTCCTGGAATTATACAATGTACAACCCACACAACTATATGCAGTGACCCTACTTTTCCAGTTGATACCATAATTCAAACCACCACATACACCTTTTAAAAATTTTTGAGATGTAATTGACATATATTAGTTTAAGGTATATAATGTGATGATTTTATATTCATATATATTATAAAACTACCACCAAAACAAATCTAGTTAACATGCATCATCATAACATAGTTATAATATTTTTTGTGTGAGAACTTAAGATTTAGTCTTTTAGCATTTTCAAATATACAATACAGTATTATTAACTACAGTCACCATGTTGCACACTACATCACCATGACTTATTCATAAATAGACGTTTGTACTTTTTGACCTCCTTCACCCATTTAGCCAACCCCACCTCTACATACATCCTAAAGCCTCTGGCAACCACCAATTTGTTCTCTGAATCTATGAGCTCCGTTTTTGTTGTTTTTTCTTTTTCTTTCCTTTTTTTTTTTTTTGATTACACATAAAGTGAGATCATACAGTATTTGTCTTTCTCTGACTTATTTCACTGAGCATAATGCCCTCAAGTTCTATCCATATTGTTGGAAATGGATAGCCTTTTTTTTTTTAAGGCTCAATAATATTCTACTGTTTATATATACCATATCTTCTTTATTTATTCATCCACCTACGGACACTTAGATTTGGCCATTGTAAATAATTCTGCAACTAACATGAGGGTATATATATCTTTTTGAATTAGTGTTTTCATTTCCTTTGTTTAAAAACTCAGACGTGGAATTGCTGAATCAAATGCTAGTTCTAATTTTTTTTTTCAGGAATCTCCATACTCTTTTCCATATTGGCTGCACCAATTTACATTCCCACCAAAAGTGCACAGGAATTCCCTTTTCTCCACATTCTTGCCAATGAATTATTCATTATTTCTTGTCTTTTTGATAATAGTCACTCTAACAGATGTGAAGTGATAACTCACTGTCATCCTGATTTACATTTCCCTGATGATTAGTGATGCCAAGCACCTTATTATGTATCTGTTGGCCATCTGTATGTCCTCTTTGGAAAGTCTATTCAGGTCCTCTGCCCATTTTTAAATCAGAATTTTTTTTTTTTTCTTTGCTATTGCCTTTGATTTTGGTGTAAAATCCAAAAAAAATCAGCAAGCTTACTGTTTATGTTTTCTTCTAGGAGTTTTATGGTTTCAGGTTTGACATTCAAGTCTTTAAAGCATTTTGAGTTAGTTTTTATATACAGTAAGACAATGTCCAGTTTCATCTTTTTGCATAGATCTTTCCAGTTTTGCCAACATCATTTAATGAAGAGATTGTCCTTTCCAAATTGTATATAGTTGGCTCCTTTGTCATAAATTAATTGACCGTATATGTGTGTGTTTATTTCCAGACTTTCAATTCTGTTCCATTGACTCCTGTGTCTGTTTTTATGCCAATACTATACTATTTTGATTATGATAGCTTTGTAGCATAGTTTACAATCAAGGAATGTGATGCCTCCAGCTTTGTTCTTTCTCAAGATTGCTTTGGCTATTCAGGGATTTTTATGGTTCCATACAAATTTTAGAATTGTTTGTTCTATTTCTGTGAAAAATACCATTGGCATTTTGGTAGGAATTGCATTGAATCTGCAGATTGCCTTGGATAGTATGAACGTTTTAATACTATTGATTCTTCAAATCCATGAGTATGGAATATCTTTCCGTTTATTTGTGTCTTCTTCAATTTCCTTCATCAATGTTCTATAGTTTTCAGTGTACAGGACTTTCACCTCTTTGGTTAAATTTATTCCTAGGTATTTTATTCTTTTTTGATGCAATTGTAAATGGAATTGTTTTCTTAACTTCTCTTTCTGATAGTATGTTATTGGTGTATAGAAAGGCAACATATTTTTCTATTGATTTTGTACCCTGCAACTTTACTAAATTCATTTGTTAATTCTAATGGTTTATTGGTGGAGTCTTTGGGGTTTTCCTATGTAATACCATGCCATCTCCAAATAGCGATAGTTTTACTTCTGCCTTTCTGATTTGAATGACTTTTATTTCTTTTTCTTGCCTCATTGCTCTGGCTAGGGCTTCCAAAACGGTGTTGAATAAAAGTGGCAAGAATGACCATCCTTGTCTTAATCCTGGTCTTAGAAAGCTTTCATTTTTTTTTTTCACCATTAAGTACGATGTTAGCTGAGGGCTTGTCATATATGGTCTTTATTATGTTGAGGTATGTTCCTTCTACCCCAACATTGTTGAGAGTTTTATTATAAATGGGTATTAAATTTTGTCAAATGCTTTTACTGCTTCTATTGAGATTATTATATGATTTTTACCTTTTACTTCATTAATGATGTGCCATGTTGATTGGTTTGCAGACATTGAACCATCCTTGTATCCCTGGGATAAATACTACTTAATTGTGGTATATGATCATTTCAATGTATTATTGAACTCAGTTTGCTATTATTTTGTTGAGAATTTTTGTATCTATGCTCATTAGGGATATCGGCCTATCTTTTCTTGTGGTGTCCTTGTCTGGTTTGGGTATCAGGGTAATTCTGTCCTCATAAAATGAGTTTCAAAATGTTCCTTCCTCTTCTATTTTGGAAGAGTTTGAGAATTGGTATTAATTCTTCTTTGAATGTTGGTATAATTCACCAGTGAAGCTATCTGGTCCTGGACTTCTGTTTGTTGCTTGGTGAGAGTAGTTGATTACTGATTCAATCTCCTTACTAGTAATTGCTTTGTTCAGATTTTCTATTTCTTCATGATTCAGTCTTGATATGTTGTACATTTCCTGGAATTTTTTTTCATTTCTTCTAGGTTTTCCAATTTGTTGGCATCTAATTTTTCATAATAGTTTCCTATGATCCTTTGCATTTCTGTGCTATTATTTATAACATTTCCCCTTTCATTTCTAATGTTGAGTCCTCTCTCTTTTCTTCAACCACTATACACACTCTTATCTCATGGGCATAGGGAGAGCCATTATTTAAGCAGATGGCAACAACCCATTGAGATCTAAATATCCTAAAATAAAAAGAGAGGGGAGGTATCCTTAGGGAACAGGTAGAGAATTCTTTCATCTGCTTTAGGCCAGTGATGAAGTAACTTCCAGCCCACTTTGGGAGCTCTTCAAAGCACCTTTCCTTACTCCCAGTTAGTCCTCTGGGCCTTCAGTACTTTGAATTCTGGCCTTCTGAATGATTCCACACCTCTGAACCTAATTACTTTGCTGTTCTCTTCAGTATATATGAGTCAGCACACTGGACTGTCTTCAACAGAACAGAGACGAAAGCCTTGTAATTCCTGAAGGAGAACAGTTCTATTGTGTGTTTATGCTAGGTCAAGAAGCATCATGGGGAACGGACCCTCCCTCAAAGAAAACAACACTATAGACTAGGATGTTGCCAGCAAGATGAAGAGGTTGACATCATAATCCAACACCCAGGATTCCTCAATTTATTCAGTGGGTTTGATCATGTAGATTAAATTATCATAAAGCCCTTTAATCCATCTATTTCCCCCACTAGATATTAAGCTCTAGATTAGGATTATTTCTTTTATTAATCATTGTATTTTTGGGTTTGGGATACTGAACAAATATAAGATGATAATGTTTTCAGCTTGATAGTAGAGAAATAAGCTCTCCCTATGGTCCAAAAGCTCTATCTCTACTATGTTTTTTTTCATCACCTCACCTCCAGATTCCAACCTAGCTGCCTCTACTGAAGGAATGGGTATGTAATGAAAATCCTCTCCCATAACTCATGCCTACAGACTGTTCTCCTCAGTTTGCATAAGCTAAAGCTGTGAATGATAAACAGTAACCAACCAGTTTTATGACTATCTTTGTATCGAGCATTTTATAACTCATTTTGTGTTTATGCTAACCTTAAAGATAGGTGGTAATAGTCCATTTGAGAGATGTGGAAACTGAGCTTCAGATTGTATATAAATTGGCCAAGATCTATCACCCAGAAAGTGCTAATACCAACACTGGAACCAAGTAGATGATCTTTATCATATTATGCAATTTATCTTAACACCAAATAGATGCCTTTGCCTTTTGCTGAAGAATAATGGAAGATTCACAACTTTTAAATGTGCAGGACTAAGCTATAATTTTGGACTGATGGTGGCAGAGTTGGAATTCTGAAGCAGAAACTCTTTTTACTAGTCAGTTGCTTTTTCTCTCCACTCTTAATCTGGGATATGCCTGTGATGAACCTCTGCTCATTTAGTCCACTGTCACTTGGCCATCCTCACATATTTTTTCCTTTAATAATAGGACATGGTAACCACAGCTTCTACTTACCTGTTTGAAGCCACAGAAAAAAGACTTTTTTTCAAAAATGTATCAATATTAATTCCTGATAATTGGAAGAAAAATCCTCAATACAAGAGACCAAAACATGAAAGCTACAAACACGTAAGAATCAAAAAACTTCTCTTAAAATATTACATTTTATGGTGCTTCTCAATTTTGTTGCAAATTGATTGTTTCAGAGTTTTTCAGACTAAATGTTGTCATTTTTATTTCTGATGTTTTAAAAATCTTTTTAAACATTCTCAGGCCGATGTTTTAGTTGCACTACCTACCCACCAAGGTAGAGATGAACCATACACCAAGCAGTTCACAGCCTGTGAAGAAAAAGGAGAATACATCTATTTCTCCCCTGACTTTGTGCTGGGAAAAAAGCAAAATGAATATGGACCAAGAGGTAGGAATTTTGGTTAACATATATTTTGCAATGCTCCCAACAAATATCTGTGTACCCAGGTTAAGTGTATATGCCCGGGAGCCAGAGTCCCTAAGTTCAAATCCTGACTCTCCTACTTCTCAGCTATGTATGACCTTGGACAAATGAGCTAGCTTATCTGTGTTTATTTCCTACAAAATGGTGAATAGAGGAGTTCCTACTTTATAGAACTGTTGTGAATACTAAATTAGATAATCCATGCAACTGTACTGAGTACAGTATCTACAGAAATTTGAACACAGGGCAGCAATGAAAAAATGTTTTCCTTAAAGCGTGCTTTGTAGATCTTATTTCCCAGTTCTTCAAAGCTGGATATAAATCAATCACATGTCACCCTGATGGAAGGCAGTTGTGTGAAAAGCTGAAAGTAGCCAAGATTACAGTTTCTGAACAAGAGAAAATACTGCTGGGCTTTTAGTTGCTGATATTATTATTTAGCCCATTTGGTTAAACAAGAACTTATCTATAAGTGATCATTTTTACCTATAAAAATGGCAATTTCATCTAGTTCAATCTAAAAGTTAAGATCATGTTTCAAATGAACTAAAGCACATTCTTTCAGATAAAATGCAAATTATTGTGAAAGGAGGGCCCAACTCACACATCGTTACACAAGGAAAACCTTCTGAATCCGCATATTCCAAGATTGCCTCTCTTTCTTCCACTGCCCCTTCAATCAGGATTCTTGATTCTGTCAAACAGTCAGCTATCCCTGGTTCTCATCAGTGCCTGGACCTATACCACACCCCAGTCTTGAAAGCTCCATCAACTGATCCCATCCCAATCTTAACTTTCCCTCATACTTTAGTCCGACCATGTTCTCCTTGGCCCATCTAATCCTTTGCTCCTTTCTAACTATACTTTTTTTTTTTTCCTATGTAGCATGTCCAACAAAGTCAGTCATTTTGACTACAAGTATAAATAGCTCAACTCCCTCACCATTGTTATCCTTATGTTTTATTCTTATCAAATTAGGGTGGGTGTGGGAGGCAGGGCAACCTGCTATGAGTGAAAAAGCAGCAAGTCCGAGAGTGGACCACTATAAAAAGAGAGCTACAGGTGCAGGCAGTTTTAAATTTTCTTAAAATTTGCCAAATTCCTATTGCAGTAACTGACATGAGGATTATTTTCTTCTTATGCTGAAGGTTATATATAATTTCACAATCACCGATTGAGTTCCATTTGCCTAGGAAATTTTAAACCAGTGTTTTTAAAGTTTAATGTGTAGAGGAATAACTTGGGGATCATGTTAATATGCAGATTCTAATTCAGTAGGTCTAGAGCAGACCCAAGATTATGCATTTCTTGTTAGCTCCCAGGTGATTCTGATGCTGCTGGGTAAAGGAACACATTTTGAGTAGCAAGGACTTAAAGAAGAAAGATGACCTTTGCATGATACTGAAAATTTCCCCCTATTTTCAGATTTTATGAGTTAATTTGAGTTAGAGAAACACACAAGGTAGTAGAACAGACTTATTTCCAACTTCTTCTCCATTTTTATTTCTTTAAAAGTTTTTCCTAACATTGATAAAACAAATTTTCTACTTGCTTTTCTTCCTGTATTTCAAGCTATGGATTTACCTTTATTCTTCCTTTTACCCTGAAATTCTTAGGAAAAAATTTTTTTTAATTCTGACTTCCTCTCTATAAGTTTATCCTAGTAATGGTATATAACTTACTCATCTTTATATTTCCTAGTACCCAGCATAGTACTGAATATATATAATTAATAACAATTATTTTTATATAATTAATGTTTATATGTGTTAAGTAATATAAATTAATCACTTCATTTAGATACTCCCAACATTTTATATGGTCTATAGCAGTGTTTTTCAATCTTTTCTTTTTAATTAAGTTTATTGGGGTAACATTGGTTAATATGATTATATAATTTTCAGGTGTACATTATCATTTGACATCTGTATATTCTATTGTGTGTTTACCACCCAAAGTCCAGTTTCCCTCTGCTACCATATATTTGATCCGCTTTACCCACTTCACCCTCACCCTAAACCCTATATTTGATCCCCTTTACTCTATCTGCATCCCTCCTCTTCTCCCACCCCACTAGTAACCACTAGTCTATAGTCCTCTGGTAGCCACCAGCCTAAAGTCCATGTCTATGAATCTCTGTTTGTTCTGCTCATTTGTTGCTTTTAGGTTTATATCCTACATATAAGTGATATCATGTGATTTTCAACTTTTTCTCTATAGACATTTTTTTAACATTTAATTACACTCTCATGAAATTTTAGTGCCATAAATACATTACATATTTGTTTATGTTAATAGGAGCAAGCACTGTAGAGTTAAAAAACATTGTTATATCTATGACTTTTTGTTCCCCTTGAACCAAAACCCAAAGCTCAGTCTATTCTGTCCATAGCATATACATAATAAATATTTCATTGATTTAACATGTTGTAGAATAAGAAATAATATACCATATAACATGCTATAATTCAATGTAATGCTATATGCTTTTTATAAACAAAACATAAATGTTGGCAGTTTGTTAAAAACAAAATATAATTATTTTTTTATTTAAACAACATTTCTTAAAATTTTTAAGGAACAAATTTTGTCACTTGAATTACGATCATGTATTTGAAATATGTTTCCCACAGGTAGACGGTTTGTCCATGAGTGGGCCCATCTCCGCTGGGGAGTGTTTGATGAATACAATGACAAGGAGCCTTACTACAGTGCTAAGTCAAAAAAAATTGAAGCAACAAGGCATGACTATTTAAATTTTCTTCAATTACTTCAGGCTGTAATTTCTTGTTTCCTTAGTTTGATTTCTTTGAAATGCCAATCATTCATTTTGTCCCAATGCAGATAATAGATGCTATATCACAAAACAGTGCTTTTCTGGGTTTAAGAAAATGTATCTCAAAGTAGCTGGTTGCCCATTTACAATACTCATAACATCGAGAACATTTGGAAGTCATGATGGCATATTTTTATATCTCTCCGCCATGGCTGCCAGAACTCATTTACACTGAAGATGTGCTCTGTGTAAAGGGCTGTACTATATGCTTGGAGATCAAAATTATTTATATTACACAAGAATGAAAAAAGTTTGTTAATAAATAGTGGTAACTGTAGGCTGAGTAAAAAGTCAAACAGCTTAAGGAACCACACAGGACAAACAGAAATTTCTTGGGATTTACAAAACTAACTTTAAAATACCAATCTAACATCAAAGTTAATAATAGACAATCCTCTTGGTTCTAAGGTCAAGAGAGCAGAATGGTTGAAGAAAATCTACCTAAAATTGTGTGCCATCAGTTTAATCAATTTTAGATGCCCTTCTGGGGCTGGAGACTTATCAAAAACATACAAACAAGTGATATATGATTTTAATGAAGGCCCTCCATCAGCCCATAGCACCGGTTTCAGGACACGTAATTTAAAGAGTATTACATTGATTATGTCTGTTTATATCAGAAAATTCATCATGATTGTTAACATGGCTAACATCATTATATTCACTGAATTTGGGGGCACCCTAAGTGACTAAATGAAATCTAATCATTGCTTCTTAAATTTGAACTGGAAATGCATTGAAAAGATGAGATATATTCACATTCCAGCATGTTTGTTATAATCACTGCCACCTGTGGCCAATTGCATGAAATGAAATATATATCCAAAATGCCTCCACCATTCTTGATTCTACTTGACTATCCCAGGCAGCATCTCAGTCTTTTTCTTTAAAGCCACATTTCACTTTAAATAAAAATTCTCCTTGAATAACCAAAACACTTGTACTTATGTCACATCTCTTCTTTTGGGGATATCTTCTTTGAAAAGAAACCTACAAAGAACTTTAAGCTAAAATGGTACCAGGGGTACATGGTTTCACAGGTTGCCTTGTCCAGATGCCTACAATGCTTTTACCACCACAAGGCTACAAGGAGGGATGTTTGGAAAAGGGGAATCTACAGCCATTAGTGTAAGCAAGTCAGCAGCAACTTTAGTTTTGGTAGAGAACTCAGCCATTGTACATACTGGAGATTCCACTTAAAATTTCTTTCTGAAATTTCTTGGAAAACTGCTCTAGAAGAAACTCTTAAACTTTGCTGTCAAAATAGGATGTGTGTGGTACACATATAAGAATAAAAACCTTGCTATAAGGATCATTGTAAATAGATACTTAAGATTTTAAAAAAATGTTAATGGTTAGGTTGCCTCACTGACTGTCACATATTTTCAGGTGTTCCATAGGTATTACAGGTATAAATAGAGTTTATAAGTGTCAAGGAAACAGCTGTGCAATTAATAGATGCAGAATTGATTCTAAGACAAAACTGTATGAAAAAGATTGTCAATTCTTCCCTGATAAAGATCAATCGGAAAAGACATCCATAATGTTTATGCAAAGTATTGACTCTGTAAGTATATCAATTATTACTTCATATTGTATATTTATAATTGATGAACATGTATCATGTTTATAAAATATCTGGGCAGGTGACCTGAGGGATTAAATGCATTAATATAGATTCTTTGAACACTGACTGGTACATAGCAAACATTCGACTAATGTTACTTATTATTACTATTATTGAAAATCCTCCTTACTAATATATGATTCCTCACTGAATCATATTTCATTAAATAAATAGCATATTTGTAGCAAATTTTTTCAAATTGTTGAATTTTTAAATTCATCATATATAAAACTTATTTTTTTCTCATTTTATTAACCTTTTAGGTAGTTAAATTCTGTAATGAAAAAAACCATAACCGAGAAGCTCCAAGCCTACAAAACAAAATGTGCAATGCCAGAAGCACATGGGAGGTGATCAGCAATTCTGAGGATTTAAAAAGCACCACACCTATGGTGGTACTACCCCCTCCACCTGTCTTCTCACTGCTGAGGATCAGTGAAAGAATTGTGTGCTTAGTTCTTGATAAGTCTGGAAGCATGGGGGTAAGTCCGTGAGACTATTTTTC
>CM053502.1:55502986-55531638 GCA_028627145.1 Eidolon dupreanum
TTTGAATTCTTTGTTTTTCTCAAAGTAAATTATTAATTAAAATCAAAACTTCAGTATGAGATAGAAATTATTATTTAGATATAAACAAATTAAGTAGTAAAATAGTGAAGTAAGTAATGAAATAGAAGACATATTTTTTCTTTTTCTTTTCTCATAGAGTTTGGGTAAGGGACAACATCAAAACCTAATAATGTTAAATTTTCATATAATAGACTTTGTCTAATAATATAGCATCCCTATTTCTATGAATGCATAAAAAAACTTCTCATGTTTCTAAGTTTTCCCCCACCCTTCACTGCTGTGAAATAAATTTAAATGAGATGAATGAACTCAAGAAACAGCTTGGAAGGGGAAACAAAGTATCTTAGAAATAAATTTATATGAAGAAGCAGAGTGAATAATGATTGCATATATAAAAATGTAGGGTCTTCTTTATTTCTTCAAACACTCTTTTCACTTGCTTTCTATTTTATTCACCTCTCTTCTGAACTCAGCTTTTTTTCATCTGTATTTAAATAACAGCTTCATTTTCTGTTACTTAGATTCAAAAACTTTGACTAAACTTCGATTCTTCATTCATGTTCCATGTAAAATGTCAACACCAAGAGTTATTTCTTTCAAAATATTTTTTACAAAATTCTGTTTCTATCCATATCAATTCCCACAAAGTCTATATCATTTCACTTTATGTGAAGACTTGTCATCTATCTTCCAGTTCATCAAGTCACTGCCTATATTAAAACATGACATGATCACCTAAGCAAACCTATTTTTCTCTACTCTTCAACAATGAAGAGCATGTAAGTTATAGAATTCAGGGTTAGGATTATATGTGCAGATGGATTTAGAGATCTGGTTTGTAGTGTCACCCTGCAAAGATATTAAAAACTGGTCTGGGATCTAGCTTGGCAGTGTATGGAGAATAAACTGAAAGAAGATAAAGCTAATTTCTGATGGTTTAAATCTGGTTGACTTAGAAAATGATGATATTACTATCTCAAATGGACAAGTAGGGAGGGAGAACTGATTTTGAGGATATTATTTTGTGTTCTGTTTTAACCTTAGTAATTTTTAGTGGATGGAGGGACATTAAAATGGAATATTTCAAAGGAATTTTAAAGTATAAAAGCAGGATGCGGAAAATCAGCCAGAAACATGACATTTGCATGCAGGAAGTACTCAAAGTGTTTGAGAATGGATTTTTTAAACAGTATGGAAGGGAAAAAAAAAGGTTTTGTTCCCCACACTTAAAATGACAGCTGGAATACACAGGAAATGTTGTGCCCCACTCTTCACTCAATTATTTTCCCCTAGTACTACTATGTAGCCAAAGCCTCCTAATTTCCTTACACTTGCCTGATGGGGAATCTAAAAGTCACTCACATTCAGATTTAACTCGATAATAATACTTTGTCCACTCAAAGATATGCCCACTTAACATAGGGCTGAGAGTTTTGTCATTGCAATGATATTTCAATGATAGAATTCATTCCCTTTTCTCAGCATTGCTATGAAGGTATTTTTGGTTTAGAACTGGATTGGAGTAGAAGAGGAATTTCCCATCATTTCCTGAAATGACAGCTTCCTGGTCAGTGGATAAAGTTGATTCTCCTTGACTAAGAACCATGCACAAAGACTTTAAAAACTTTCTCTGAAGTTCCTCTAATAGGATCCCAACAGTAAAAATTATTTAAAGATTTCACATCAGGAAACTATCCATAAGTGCTTGTCTCATTATTTGCTAGTTCCAATTTTCTCTCTTGAGGCTCCACCTTACTGTGTATACTCAAATACTCTAGCCATCACCAATTATTTTCTTTGAAGTCATCATGAAGATAGGTACACTTAGAGTAATACACACACACATACACACACACCCTACAGCAAATCTTTGAGGTTGTAGCATCCTTGAATGCTAAAGTCTCAGGTGAGTGTTTACCAAAACAATTGGGAAAAAATAATAGGGTCATGTCTCCAACTGTAAAACACATTCTCCTGTTCTAATGCTTTTATTATACTCTGTCCTTTCTTCAGACCCTATATTTCTACACTTTCTAACAACTGTCATATCCCAATCAGCTTTCAGAGAGATCACAAGCCTAAAAAAGTATGCTCTATATAAGCTTGTTCTCAGTCCAGAAATTAAGAACCATGTTAAAAAACAAAATAATAATGAATAAAATTACTCTCTTCTCAAGTCATTAACTTTTAAAATATATTTAAACAGCTTGAAAGTAAGGGATTAATGCTCAACAATAATCCCTGGATGAATGGCACTGTAATAATTGATAGCACTGTGGGAAAGGATACATTCTTTCTCGTCACATGGGTAAGAGAGTCTCCCATTATTTCTCTCTGGGATCCCAATGGAACACCATCGGGAAGTTTCACAGTGGACAGAGTTTCCAAAATGGCCTATCTCAGTATTCCAGGAACTGCAAAGGTAAGCAATCAGCTTTTATACTTCCTCACAAATTTGTTCCATAGGTGAAAATTCATTGTTTAATATCCTAAATAGGAATGCCAATACCTATATCATCTTCAAAATTAAAATAAAATACAATGTACTTTCTATGCCTGTATGGTCCTGAAAATTGCGGTGGCAGGAAAGAGGATGAAAAAACTTATGCATCCGGAGAAAGAAAGAGAAGGGAAAAAATTAGGTAGGCTAAGAAAAACTTTCAAGAGGCAATGTAAGGAGACTCTATGAAACTTGGTGTGTAGATAGTCATTCCTTATTAGCATTACCAGATCATAGAATCTGGGAACTCTGAGGTCAAAGAATAAGGCCAAGACCAAGATGAACTTTCCAAAATTTACTTTTCTCAGCTGAGATTTCACAAAGTTTAGACAGTAGCCACTCAGTGCATGACAACAGCCAGGATGCCCTGTCCAAACTGCCTCATCTCTCATCCTTTTACCTTCGAAACACCTCAAAATCCTAAAATCCTGTTTATTCTTGCAGCACATTTACAAGATTTACTTTAGATTAGGATAATGGAAATGCAGAAAATAGCTTGATCTTGGATATTTACTATATTTCCATTGAATTTTTAGGTGGGAGTTTGGACTTATAGTCTTCGAACCAATGCAAACCCAGAAACATTAACTATAACAGTGAATTCTCGGGCAGCAAATTCTTCTGTGCCTCCAATCACACTGAATGCTAAAATGAATAAAGACACAAACAGTTTCCCCAGCCCAATGATTGTTTACGCAGAAATTCTACAAGGGTATGCACCCATTCTTGGAGCCAATGTGACTGCATTCATTGAATCAAATAGTGGAAAAACAGAAGTTTTGGAACTTTTGGATAACGGCGCAGGTAATGGATTTTTTTATGAATAAGCCTATATTTTCATTACTCAGGACATGTTAATGGGGCTCTGTGGCAGTGTGGGGTAGTGAAAGACTCCAGAAGAATTGAAGCAGATTATGGAGAAACAGCAGGATTAGAAGGAAATTCTATCCAAGTAGAACCTACAAATTGATTAGCAAGTGTCTTGTACGTGGTAGTGATGCAGGACAGGGCAAATTTCCCCAAGTGGGGTGGCAGGAGGAGACAAAGCTCTGTACCGAGAAAAGAAAAGGGTTCTTTGGCAGAGAATGAAGAAAGAATTCAACACACACACCAAATTTAGAGTCAAAAGAAAGTTTATTAGAAAAAGGGTAACACTTCACAGACAGAGTGTGGTCTCCTCTCAGAGGCAGAGAGTGAGAGAGACAGTGTGAGAGACAGAGAGAGAGACAGAGTAAAGGCACTAAGGGGACTGAGAGGGACAGAGACACCAGAGACAAGGATAGTGAAAGAGACAGAGTAAAGAAAGGCACTGAGAGGAACCCAGATAATTCAGTTTATGTCATTCTTTAGTTTCCATTTTCTTTGACATGGACATACAGTGAGGAAGGGGAAGAGAATGCTGCATGGAAAAGTTAAGAATCTGTAGAGTGAAAAGACTGCTGGAAGTTCCCAGGCTTTAATCCATAGGTTCCCCATGGTTTTAGCCACAGGGAATGACTTTTGGCTGTTTCCGCCTCACAGGTGTGGGGAATAGGTTAGTAATCTCAGCCAAAATCTCCTTTTGTTCTACAGGTTTCCTCCTGGCCTGGCCGCAGGGCTGATCAGCATCTGGCGGTCTCTGAATGTAGCTTTATTAACATTTTAATACTCTTGCCTCCTCCCTACATTAGTAGCACAAAATAAATATTATTTACTATCATCACTATTTGTCACCTAGATAATCAATGTCTATTACCTAGACAATCAAAGTCACATTCAGGAGACAGAGAACAGCATCAAGAACTCTGATCAAGTGTTTCTTAGGGGCACACCATCAAGAAAGTCTGGCCAGAGAGAGTAAAGCATAGCTGCCCCATAGGGTTAAACGGTAGAACTTGAGCCCTTGATAGTAAAGCGGAGACAGGCAAGAGTAATTCTCAATAGCCAGAACAAAGCACAAATATAGTCCTGGGAACTGAAGCCCAAGGGCAGACAAAAGGGGACATCACAAGGACATCAGATACTTGGTCTGACTGACAGGAAACAAGACAGTGTTGGACATGCTGTCTCCTTGGTCTGTATGGGTGAATGGTTCTTAAAGACCTTTTTTCCAGACTCTGGATTATTCTGAAAACTGAACCCTTTTAAGAGCTCAGTAAGCAAGGAAAAAAAAAATTTAATAAGTGTCTGAATAATCAGAGATTTCTATCTTTTGCAATGTAATTAATTCAGTCAACTTATAATCTTATTAAGAGTTGGCCCTGTGAAAAATTTAGAAAGTAAAATGATTCTTTGACGCACCATAGCGTCTTATCTGATATTATAGTATTTTCCTCAACTCTCCCGACTCTTCCTTTTCCTCCAGCCCCTTCCATGTTACATTAAAACTTACCTGTATCTTGTCATTTCTCAAGGTTTTACCAGGTAGCTACTTAGCTAACTTGGAATGCTTTTACCTAAGAAAGTATTGGTGATTATCAATGACTTGCAGCAAGGGTTCTTAAACTTTAGCATGCAAAGGAAAATCACCTGAAAGGCTTGTTATAACACAGAATGCTAGGCTCTTCCCTAAGCAGCCTAAGACATTTTCATTCCTAATACAATCCAAAGGGATGCAGATGATCCTGGTCCAAGGACCTCATTTTAAGAACCTCTGCCTTAAAATGTTAAATGCCCTGAGAAACTTGTAATTTACCAAATAACTTCAGTCCCAGCGATATCAAAAAACATATTTATGACACATTATTCCTTAACTCCCCAACTGCTTATTCTAATAAGAGATGGGTCTTTCACTATCAGACTAGGGAGTAAACGGATCATAAAGAAAGAGGTGAAAATTTTTTTTAAAAAGGAGTGGTTGAAGATAAGTCAAAATAAGTAATTTGTAGGTGATCACAGTGAGAATTAAATCCTATGCAAAGATACTATTTCTTTTGTGGAGATCCTTCTGATATGAACAGAGAGATAACATAATTATATGTTTGGGTATAGTAAGAGCTTGAAGCAAACCATTTGGCTGAGAATTGGTAAGAAAAGTATTCTAATTACCTGCACATAAGTTGATAAGGTGAAGGTATTTATTATATACACATAGGTATCAGTGTGTGTATATGTGTGTAATATTATATATTATAAAATAATATATTTAATACATATGTACATAACTATATACAACTATATAACTATATATGTGTGTGTGTATGTGTGTATATACACACACACACACATATAAAATCATATATAAAATCATAACTCAAGGATATCAACTCAACAAGATAGTGGTTGATAGAACATAATGGAAATATTCCCCAAGGAGTCAATCACAAAACAGGAAGTCATTCTAAGGGATATGCTTATAAAAGCAATATGTTTGGCTTAGAAAATGCTTATATTTCTCATTTTCTTTACAATAATAATTTATTCCTTAATTTCTATACCTAGGTGCTGATACTTTCAAAAATGATGGGGTCTACTCCAGGTATTTTACAGCTTATTCAGAAAATGGCAGATATAGCTTAAAAGTAAGGGCTCATAGAGGAGCAAACACTGCCACCCAAAACTTAAGGTATCCACTGAATAGAGCTGCATATATACCAGGCTGGGTAGTGGATGGTGAGTAACTCATGATATCTGAAACATCATGCTCACTAGAATAACTATGAGTTGATATGATTAAGGATTCAAACATTTTAGAATTCAAAGTATCACTTTTCCCATTTCTAGAATGAAGTTCTCAGTCATAACTGGGGTTTGCCTGCAAATTAACCTAAGCTTTGGTACAGTGTCTGGCATCTAGTAAGCATTCAATAAATTTCAGCTGTTATTATATTAGCTTGGAGCACCTTACCTATATTAAAAACAATATGCAGATTTCCAGCTCAGGATGAAGGAAACAAACTAATATGTTATGTACCTAAGCATAAGCCAGTGGCAAAATTTATCTTTCAATTTGTATATACTGTAAAAGACATATAAATAAGTAAACAATTATTTTTAATTTTTTATTCAGTCAAAAGAAAAATGTATTAGACAAGGTGATGAGAAGGATTATGAATGCATTCCTTATTAACTTTCCTTTGTCTCGTCTCTTATCTTGTGATTGACTTTCAGGGCCTTTATGTTGACAATTGGAATATAAACCAAAGTATTATTCCACAGCACTTGCAACAGGGTGGAAGGGGAAAACCTGGCACAAGAGGTTGGATGAGAACCAGTAGTAATTTCCCCAGATTTATTCCCAATTTAAAGATAATTTGACAAATAAATTATTTTTTTAAAAAAAGCATACATTCAGTTATATAACATTATTACCTTTCAGAGCAGCCTTAATTCCAAAGCAATTAACTATGCAATTATATCCTACAATATGCTGGTCAGAATGCTAAAGAAAAAAATTCTCCCAATAATTGGATGTTTAAGACTTTGTCACAAAACTTAGTAAAATATGACTGTGTATATATAACAAAAAAAAACAAAAAAACAAAACAAAAAAAGGAAAAGACAAATGGGATGGTGAATTCTATTGAAAATACTAGTAGTGTTGTGCTCATTACAAACAAGGACATTTTTAATGCAGGGAAAATCGAAGTGAATCCACCAAGACCTGAAATTGATGAGGATACTCAGACAAAATTGGAGAGTTTCATCAGAACAGTATCTGGAGGTGCATTTGTGGTTTCAAATGTTTCAACATTTCCTTTGCCTGACTTGTATCCACCAAGTCAAATCACAGACCTTGAGGCCACACCTATTGGGGATGTGATTAGTCTAACATGGACAGCACCAGGAGATAATTTTGATGTTGGAAAAGGTAAGCATAAAGGGTCATGTGGCATTGATTAAGTGAAGGGTGCTCATGCAAAAGCAAGTGTATCAGGGTGGGTGGAAGGAGAATAATTTTTAATTGATAAGTCAATAAAGTGTTAATTTTATAATCTCTTATTTTGGAATCAAGCAAATATGACACATTTTAACTAGTCCCATTTTCAAACAAAGAAGGTAGAATTTGGCAGAGTTTAAACAGAGTTTAAACATAAGTTCAGCTTATACTGAAAAATTTGTAAGGCCTTGGATAGGAGTACAAGCTTAGGATAACCAAACAATATTTATGAGGAGAATGAATAAGCAGAAATTTAATATACTCTAGTTTCTAAGCTACAAGTAACTTTTTTTTCTTAGTTCAACAGTATATCATAAGAATAAGTGGAAGTATCCTGGATCTAAGAGACAATTTTGAAGATGCTCTGCAAATAAACAGTACGGATCTGTCACCAAAGGAGGCCAACTCCATAGAAATATTTGCATTTAAACCAGGAAATATCTCAGAAGAAAATGCAACCCACATATTCATTGCCATTCAAAGTGTGGATAAAAGCAATCTGACATCAAAAGTATCCAATATTGTACAAGTAGCTTTGTTTATTCCTCAAGGAGATCCTGATGAAAGTGACCCAAGTCCTACTCCTGAAGAAAATTACTCTAATTCCAGAGTTAGCATTTTTTTTTTGGTGTTGATAGTGGTTGGATCTGTGGTAATTGTTCTTGTTATTTTAAGTATCGCCATTTGTGTCTCAAACAGGAAAAAAAATTCAAGCAGACCTAGAACACAGTTTTAAAAAACATCAACAATAGTGGATATTTCTGAATTTTTAAATTCATCCTGTGTGATCACAAACTCATAAAAATAATTTTAAGAGTTCTGGCAGGGATACTTTGATTAAGTATACAAATCCAGGGGTATTTGAAAAATCATAAGTCAATGTTAAAGTTTAACAATTTTATTTACTTATTATTCTATCAGAAAATGTGATAAATAAAGACCTTTTTATATTGATACCAGGTTGTGTATTATTTGATACAAAAGTTGTCAAGAATGATACCTCAAATTTCAACAAAAAGTTAAAATTGTCTATTTAAGTAGTGAAATACAAGTATAAGAAAGCAAGTAAACTATATTTGAGAAAAAATTAGTTTGATCTTGGAAGTTTTAAGTATAAATTGATGTTACCATAATCATCCAAAGTCTCCAATTACATACTACTATACACAATATGAATAAGGTCATGTTTACTGCAATTCATTGATATGGATGATACTAGGGAAAAAATCAGTTACCACTTGTCAAACCATAGTCTTTCTCATTTCAATTCAATATAATCATATATATTTCAGATAAAGAAAACTAAAATTTAAAGAATATAATATTTTAATTATCACTCATTGTCATAGCCTAAGAGTCACGACCATGATAATGAATGAGATCAATTAAAGATAGAATGTAGGTTGGGAAGAGCGGGTTCACATGGCCAAGGCTGCCAGAGACTGTAATTATGCAAACAAAATGGAACACAGAGCATGGACTTACCATGGTGCCAAAAGAATTTCCGTTTATAGAGTAGGTAGACTACCGAGACCAAGTTTATAAACCCCCGCTGGTGGTTTTCTCACTTTGCACAGGGAGTTTTACCACCATAATTCAACTCCCTGAGGATTTAAAGAAGCACAAAGCTCGGCATCCATCATTTGCTGGTTTGGAAGTAAACCAAAATGAAAGCCATATAAACTGAGTCCCAAGTTTTAACAAACTTTAAACACAGACCAGACTTTTTGGCCTGGCACAATTAATTTGGTTTAATGAGCAGTCTTGACAAAAAGTGTCTTGTGGTTTAAATTGGAAGTAGTTAAGGAAACAAGGGAAGAGAAAATAAGTGGGAGACCCCTAATTACTGGCAAGGTTTGAGTTACTCTCATAGCATTCATTGGAAAATGAGCTGTGCAATAGGGCATTTAGACACTGTGCTATTGAAACAGAAGTTCTATCAGCACTTTAGTTACTTTAGTGGGCTGGCACCTACACAGCCAGTGCTAATGGCTATGGATGTACAGATGAACATGAAGAAAATGTAGGAAAGGAGTAAGTGTAAGACACCTGGCTATAGGGTTAACTCAGAACACAGCCCCTCCACATAGAAGACTGAGAGCTGCCCGGCCAACAGCCAGGGAAGAAAGTGCATGAAGAGCTTTCAGCAGTGTCTCCTCCCAAGGATGTTTCCTACTGCTCCCATTGACATCATCTGCTCCTGTAACCAAGCAACACATCTCGCTCCCATCCATCTGAGAAGGTGGCTGTTGCCCCAATGAGATAACCCCACCCTTTGCTTATGGGCATAAAAAATTCTGCTTGCTCTTGGTTAACAGCTTTATTCCTGCAACTTTGACTAGCCATTGTTGAAGGTCCCCTCCTTCGTAAGTAATAAATGGCATTTCTCACCCCTCTGGTCCTCCGGGTGGTTCTTTCGGAATATCCAACCTCAGATACAAGTTCCAGGCCTGGGGCTCCTGTGTTACGCTGGCCTTTTACTGAGAGGGGAATAAAAGCCTGAAATTCTGTGTTGCAACAGAAATAATACACAACAGCTAGACTTCCCCTGTGTCCTTCTAAACCACCCACTCCACAGCTCTAGAGCAAAGCCTACCAGCCTGGTTATTACCCTCCCAGATGCCCTAGTGCGATAGCTATGCTCAGGTGGGTCTCAGTACTGGACTCTCTCATCACATGTCAGGTCTTGGTTTAGATCTATTTCCAGGACTACATCCAGTAGCTAATTGTGAATCAGTAGGATTCAGAAAAATAACTGAATGATTACCATTGTAGTCAGAACAAGCTACAAATTTTTTGAGACCCAGTATAAAATGAAAATGAGAATCCTTGTTCAAAAATTTCAAGATAAAAACAGCAAAGTACGAAACCAAGTACATGGATCTTCTGAAAACAGGGCTTTGTGAATATGCATAAGTCTCAAGCCCGCTAAGCAAGCCCTGGCTATAGTCTAGAATAACCTAGTAATAGCACCTGCAGTATAGAGGTTCTGTATGAGCTTTCCATAATAGCGATATCGCTGTTCATGATTCATGATCTAATAGTTGATCTAGTCACAAAAAATTACCAGGTTTGGAAATGGAACCTTGAGGCCATCACCTCTGGAAGAGAATCTAGCTACAGAAAATAAATCTAAGCTATCCCAGTAAAGGAATAGAGGTAACCTTATTTTGGAAAGACAACCCCTTCTAAACCCCAGAGACTGAAATGACTGCAAAATTCCTGAATGGAAATAAAGCTAATTCTAGCAGGCATCCAACAGGCTGCTGCCCCCAGAGGTGGGGAGGTGGCAGTGTCACAAGCTAAACATCTGCCCCCAGGTGTTCATTTAAACTGTAATACTGAGAGGTGATACCTATTTACAATCCTAGCTGCCCAGCCAAGATCAAGAAAACCACCTTCCAGTGCTCTTACTCATACTACTTGTAATGGCTGGTGTTGCAGGCCAGAGCGAGTTAACAGAGCATGTGCAAATAGTGGGACCAAAGCACAGTGCCTGATGAATGTGCACTGTGATATCAGTATAAAATGGGACTAGGAAGATCACAGCTCAAAGTAACAGTGAAGTGAGCCAGGCCTACTTATAGGCCGAGCAGAAAAGTATATAGCTAGTCTCCATAATAATCTCTAAAAATTCAAAATGCCTATTATTATTATTATTAGTATACAACATGGCCTTGTGGAGTCACCTCCTACTCTGAATCTGGTTTAGCTCAATGACATGCTTTAATTCATAGAATGTAGCAGAAAAGATGAAGGTTTCCATTTTTGTGTTCTTGGGAACCCTGAGGTTCCATGTACAAAACTCAACTAAAATGATGTAGAAACCACTGGAGAGGTTCTGAGACAATATGGAGAATAAAAGAGGCCAAACTATCTCTGCTTCCCAATCAAGCCTCATGATGATTCCATTTGCAATTATCAAACTCTAAGCATGACCAACAAAGGAAACTCCCGTGTAAGCTCAGTCAAACAACAGAATCATGGAGAAAATAAAATGGTTGTTGTTTAAAGCCACTAAGTTTTAAAATGGTTTTACTCAAAGCATTAGATTAATTAAGCCCCTAGATGATTCCATTTATGGTCACCAGACTTTAATTAAGAACAACAAATAGCTGCTTACCTTAGCCCAGTCAACCCACAGAATCATAAATAAAATGGTTTTTTCAAGCCAACAAATTTTGGAATAGTTTGGTATAAATAACCAAACAACCAATAATAGCATTAGTTAGAGTTTCATCAGAGAAACAGAACAGGGAACGATTTGCGAAATTACAGAATAGTGAACTTACAATAGGAGTAAAGCTGGGAAGTAAAGAACTAAAGAAAAAAATTAGAGGATCAGAAAAAAATTACTAATAAACCTCCCTAAATCACTGGAGTTGGTGTTTCATGTTAGGTATTGGAAGCTAAGCAAGACCAGGAACTGGAGTGGGACCATGAAGGGGGCTGCTGTGGAAGACTGTTACCTCTGCAGAGCTAGCACTTCTGTGGGTCTGTTTCTAAGCATCTGTGGTGGATCTGGAATCATTACAGGCCACAGGGCCAGTATTCAGAAGGAAGAGCAGGACATGGTGTGGGGAAGAGCAAGGATGCCAGCCCTCCTGCATCTGTTTCTTACTGCCTCCTACTGATTCACTTTCAGATAGTTATGGCTGCTGTTTACTCCTGCCTTCCAAATTTCAAGCAAATGTCTCCTTTGATCAAACCTAACCCAAAATCATACAGTTTCTGGAAGATGTAATTCTAGTTCTTCCAAGTTTCCTCAGCAAAGCCATCACAACAATGGAAGTATGCAATGATGATTTATTGAAGCATAACAAGGAATTTCCTTACATGGTAGTAAGGAGACCCTAAAAATAAAAACCGCAACAATATGGAAGCTAGGAGCTTCTGTGACCTGGTGGATTACTTCCTCTACATAAGCTACACTGACTAAGAAAGCTCTGGCCTATCTCATGAGGAACTGTGGAGGCACATGGCATTGTGCCCACTTAGTCACTTAAATCCACATCTTGTAAGAATTTTATACTGCTTGTTTGCTGGTTCAGTAATGAACCCAAGTAAAAATAATTTAAGCTGAATCCAAGATGCCATTCTCAACAATCTTCTAAATGATAAGGAAAAATGATATACATATTGAATAGAGGAGGAGGAACTGCCAAAAAAATGCTTAGAAAGAGCCTCTGAAGACAAATGGGAAAACTTGAGTGTGAGATTAAGGAAGGAAAAGAAAAGAATAATTCAAGACAGAAAGAGCAGCTGGGTGCTAGATTTATCAGGGTGATCACTTCATAAGTTATATAAATGTTTATCAATATGTTGTATACCTAAAGCTAATATAATATTGTATGTCAACTGTAACTGAAAAATAAAAATTATTTTAAAAGTGCAAAAAAAAGAGCGAGAAGGAGCAGTCAACCATTTTGATTAATGCTTAAATGTGGTCATTGAATTTAGCAACACAGAGCTATTAGTGATCTTAATAAGAGTGATAAAGAAAAAATGGGTAAATAAAGTACGTATGCACAATTCTTTCAAGAATCTTTATTGCAAAGTACAACATAAGGAAAGAGTAGAAATTGGAAGAAAATATGTGATCGAGGGAGGTATATGTAGAGCAATTATTAAATTTATTGTAAATATTCTAGAACTATTTTATATTTTAAACTTATGTATATAACTCATTTACATTTTTTTAAAAAAGAAGTCTTTGTAATCAAACTTTGGTATTATCCCAACAGAAGTAAAGCCATAGTTTTCTCATCTGTAAAAAAAGGGGTAATAGTACCCACCTCCAAGTGTTATGTGAATCCCACTACATAAGTGTAAATCTCGGGAAGCCACATAAGTTAGTAAGTGGTAATCCTCTTGTACAAACATTGCTGAACCACTGAATGAGCAGAGCTCTTGTTGCTGCTGAGACTAGAGAAATGGACAGGAGAGAGAAGGTAGGGAAGACAGATTTGCCAGTTGGACAACTTTAATGCCTGAAAGATATCATGCATGTTTGATACAATAAGTATAAAGTTTCTAATTGATTGAGTAGAATTGTAGAAGGGGCTGAGCATAATCCACTTGGATTCTCTCATGCCAAGAGATTATGCAGAGAAAACAGCCTTACAGGACCATCTAAAAACCTAATGAAGAACCAGCTTTGGGGCACCTCCCACTCTGAGAGAGATCTGAAATCACACTACAGCAGAACAGGCTCATGAATAGACACTGCCCATCCTTTTCTTCCTCCCCAAGACCCAAGCAGAAACCCCTAGGAAAAGAGAAAAGCAATTATTTGAGACTGAGGCCATATACCCACTCCCCTACTATTTCAAGCCACTAAAGACATAAGTCTGGTCTGAGTTAGAGGAAGGGAAAGTGCAGAGCTTCAGTTCAAGTAAGAAATACAACTTTTAAAATGAATAGGACTTGGGTCTTAATCATCAGACTAAGACAATTTGAATACCCAAAAGTGACAATAATAAAGAATTGGGCTGAGATATTATTAAGAAACATAGGTCAACAGAACACAGTTGATTATAGCTACTAGAAAACATTGTTTTCTCATGTTTATGTAACAATAAGTTTAGACTACTCATGAAATGGTCTCAGCAATCACAGTCAACATCACTGCACAAATGTGTGGTGACAAATCTACTGATATAGGCACCAAAATCCTGTTTGTCTATTGCCTTCTCTCACATAGAGAACACTTGTGCTCACCTCCCCATATCCATTGTTCTTCCTTCTTCAAGCAAAAGTCCAGTTATTTTCGATGCTGGACTTCTTTGCAAGTCCATGGCTTCATCTCCAGCCCTTCCTACCATTACTCTCTACTTCTGGTGCCCGGCTTGGCTTCTTCCCTTGGATTATCGGCTTTATTTCCCTCTATTTCTATTTTATGTTTCCGTATAATCCTAAATCTTTTTTAGGACCATCACATACACTGCCCCAAAGAGATACAATTAAATCATATCATATTAATGGCATTCTTAGAGTTTCACAAAGTACAGTCTTTGTTTCCTTTTGTGGCAGCCCTACCCAGCACATAGAACTGACATATGAAAAGCTATATCTTCTTTGGCAATGGTTTTATATGGTTTTATCAAAGCAGCCCTACAATCTTAGCACTTATAATAGCCTATTATATACCTATTCAGGTAATATTGTTGAAAATTAATCATTTGTTTTATGATCCCAGTGCCCTGTTTTCTTTAATAATCTATGATGCTCAGCATATTAGTTCCTGAGGATCCCATGAGGAATGTAAGCAAAGTACTATACATTGTGTGTCCCATTCTCTGCTGTCACAAGGTTGTCAAGAAATATGAGGGTGGCTTTTACATGAAAATGTTATAGAGGTGTATGAGAAGAACTGAAGGATTAATATTAGTCAACGGTGTGACTGCAAGATGTGGAAGTGGAGGGGTGGTGGCAGGAGTCTTTCCTGGAAATGAAAAGTACCAACCAGCCTCGGGTGGATAAAGCACAGTAACCACAATGTGAGAAGGTATGTGAACTTCAGTTCTTAGACTAGGTATTACTCCCTGGGAACCATTCCCTAACTCTTCCAGTCCCCTTCTGAGTGGGTTAAATTCCTCTCACATCACCTTGTTCTCACCCTTGGGGTAACACTTAACCCTCTGTGTATTAACTGACAATTTACTTGTACTTTATCTCCCTCTAGGTGGTGGTGAGCTTCCTGAGGACAAGCGACAATCTCTTATCATCATTATATCTCCAACATCTATCATATCTCAATAAATATTTGTTAAATGAAAACACAGTATTTGTTACATAAAAACAGAGCTGACAAAAGGACCACAAAAAGGAACCATTAACAACCTTACTCTGTGGGTCTAAGCCACAAAAAGATGTTATACCTTTAGACAGGAATGCTGACTCACCCCACCTAATGGTAAAAAGTATCTTGAATTATATCCTCATTGTTACTGCAATAACAAATGTTGGTTTAACATTTTCTCTTAAGCTTTCAACTAGCCTTCAGTCTCTTTTAAGTTGATTCACATTTCACATGAATTTACTTCTGCCTAACATATTCTCCCGATCCCAATTCTTTCTATGATCCTGTTTACACCTTCCCAGGACTTTACTTTTGTCCTTCAAAACAATTTCAAAGATATCAAGGCCAGACTCATTCAAAAGCAGATAAAAGCTTACTTCACACTTGAGAAATGTAGCCTCTCCCTACCCTGCTGTATCAGCTGACCACTCTTCCTGTACTCCTGCATAAACAGCAATACTGATCTACCCAGCTGTCTCAGTTTAAAGCCAGAAGTCATTTTGTCTTTCAAATTTCTGTTTCCTCTATCTGATTTTTCATGGCTGACTCCTTTTGAGATCTCTGTTTAAACATCTCTTTAGCTAGATCATCTTGACAATCCAGTCTTTAACAGCAGCTCAGTTGCCATGATATCTCTCTTTGCAAAATTTTCTTGTAGCTTTTACCACTACCTGATATATTTTTAATGGAATGTTAGAATGTTAATTGTATATCTTCCCTGCTGGAACATAAGTTCCATGATAGCAGAGACCTATTTGTTTTGCTCACTTTATAAACTAGAACTGGACCTGGCACATAGTAAACTCTCAATAATTAACTGTTGAATAAATGAAGAGATAAAAGAACGAACTAGTTATTTCATGTATTTTCTCTCATATGAGAACATAGAATCAGGCCAAGTAGGGTTGTTTAAAGTATTTATGTTGCACAATATCTTGTTTATATCTTTTCCTATTGCTCTCATCCCAGATGCCCCTTTCCTGCTCTCTTTCAGTCATTATATTATATCCCTGAAAGATAAACATTATCTTGACTTCTAAAAGAATAGATTGTTTTTCACTCTTTACTCTATACAAGTGGAATTATATAATACATGCTTTCTCTGACTTCTTTTACTCAAATATGTATGAGATTCATCTATATTGTTGTGTGTAGTTGTACTTTGTTGATTCCATTGCAATATCATATGAGCTTTGTAAATTCAACATTTTATTATTAACGTGTTAAAGTATGAATGAATATATACATTTATTTTCAGTGACCACATACACATGTAAAAAACTTCAATTAGGAAATCTAGAATCTTTCCAATTTTTCACTGTTTTACAATGATGTTCTCTACGAAGAACATTCTTATAACAAAATCTTCATTTATAATGATCTTCAGCTGGTTTGTTAGAAAGAATTTCTAAAAGTAAATTTTCAGAGACAAAAATAACTTTTTCAAGTTTTTTTATTCACACCAGCAACTTATTGACAAGAAAGTATTAGCAACTCTTTTTATTATCAACTGTGTATGACAGTATTTACATCCCCAAACTCACCAAAAAGTAGATATTATTATCCCTTTAAAATTCTTGTCAACTTGACAAAAATTTGTCTTTAACTCATTTTTTAAGTGGAGTATCTTTTTCTTAGTGATTGCTTGAGCTAAAGTTAATCTTTGATCTAATCAGTTTCCTATAATTGATTCTATTTTGATAATTTGGTTTTCCTTTGAAAATTTTCCATTTCACTGAGATTTTTAGTGAGTATATAATAAAATCTCATGATTCCAATTTGCATTCTCCTAATACTAACTCATTTACATTTAAAAGTAGAGTGACAATATTTTAAAATTTTGCTCTGAACCTGACATTAACTTGAGATTGGTTTAAATCTTGCAAATATAATTAGAAAGGTTATAAGCATTTGCATAGATATGAAATACATTCTGGAATCAAATTTTATCTTTCAAATTTTCATACAGAAATTAGAAAATTAAATATGGATTAGAGAGCCATCTGGTTATAAATGTGTCACTTTCATTGCCCTTTTTGATTCAGCTCATCCAAAGGACCACACAAGCCTTTTGTAGTCACGAATTCCAAAAGTGAGCTCCATTGAAAAGTATGACCTTCTAATAGAGGAGTAGTAAAAGGAGTGAGCTGTCAGTAAATGTCAGTAAAAGAGGCTAACTGGTGGGATAAATAAAAAATGAGGACGGCTTTAGAGCCTGGGTCCAGGAAATGTAAGTTCAGAGAGCTAAATTATTTACATACTTTTTCTAAGGCCAAGAAACAAAAAGTATGTTACAAATAGTATTGCTGCCATTAAAATTTTAGAGTCCTACTTTATTTACAATATAACATTGAACATAGTGTCAGGATGTTATTCTGTAAAATAAGGGACAAGATTTTTTAAAAATCTATTATCATTGCATTTTCTATTAAGAAAAAGAGAGAAACGGGTTTCGATGAGGATATATTTACTAAAAATAAGGCTATTTGAATAATGGAATGTATTACTTAAAGATCTTATGAAGATTTTTCTTGGATTGTGATTTAAAAATTACTTCAGAGATTATTTACATGTGATACAAGCTATAAGCAGAGTATGGAGTAAGTTCTATTTTCAAATACAAATTTTTATTTTTCAGGTGAAAAACAATCTTGAAGTTACTTTTGTTTAGAATAAGTGCTATTGGCAAAGTTGTTTTTCATAAGAGTTTTATGGGCAAGTAAATATCTATGAATCAAAAAATTCATTAATGAGAACAATTGATCCATTAATCCATTCGGCGTACTCAATTTGTAACCAGAAGATATGGATTTAAATCTTAGCATTAATTCTTATTAACTATATGTCAGCTTTTTCTGTAAATTTGTGTAGTAAGCAGAAAGACAGTCCATGGTATTTTGAAGATCTACATATAGATAATATCTTCAAATTTGCTACCATAGGACCCAATGAATAGTAGATATTCATTTTTCCAAGTTCTCTTAACTGTGAAATTATAATAATAATAATACATATCTCCCAGAGTTGTCAGGGGGTAGAAAAGTGAAGTGTCTATTATAACATATAAGCACCTGTCAAAATGTCTGGCACACAGTAGAAGCTCAATCATTCTTCCATTCTCTCCTGATTTCCTATCATTTCATTTCCATATCAACGATATTTTAAGCAACTGCTATGTGCACTGAATCCTGAGGAATGACGGTATACAAGACAAATATAATCTCTGCCCTTACAGAATTTATAATCTTATATTGAAGAGAAAACAGATTAATCAATTAATTATAATAAAATGGTAAAAGGGAGTAAAGAAGAAATTCTTCACTATCAGCTTTTAACTCTGCCAATGCAGTGCTAGGTAGGTACTGGGAATACAAAGGTGATATATGCTTTCTTTAATTTATTTTAAAAAATTAATTACGGAAGCCATCTACAAACTATTCACAGGTATCTCAACAAGGTCCTGACCAATGCTCAGTCCCGCCTGCCATTTAGTTTCTGTTGTCTCTGTGTAAATTTTATCCTTCTTGGCTCAGAAAGAGGTGAATGTTTTTCGATGACTCTTTTGTTATAGCAATGATCACATTCTTACAGTCTGAATGGTAAATGATGGTTTACTACAGTTCATGTAGAGGGTAGGATTAGCGTTCTTGGCAACAGACTGTGACCCAGTGAAAAAGAAATGCCAATAAATTCTTTACCTTATTATTGTCATAGAAAATCTCTATGCAGGTATAAAGCAGCTATCTACTTGCAGTGATTTTTGCATCACTGTGTTCAAGCTTACCTGCCTATGGAAAGCTCCCCTATGGCTTACCTTGGATTCCTTTTTCCCTCCTAACTTATCTACTTCCCATTAGTAAATTCTTTTCTTCAGGTTCAATTCAATATGGCAAATATTTACTGACTGCCAATTCTGTGCATGGCCTCGGAAATCTAATGTTCCTTATGTGGGAGCAAAGTTCTCAGCCCTCTGACATTAGTCTATGATTTAACATAATTTATCAGAGTATCCCCCTTGGATGAGCTATCTGACTGGCAAGCTTTTATGACTAAGGAAGGAGAATGATCACTCCATCTCTGTATGTGGAAAGGGCAGGCAGCCAGCAGTCAAAAGAAAGGATTCCCTGAGGTAGGGAAAGCCTCTGAAAGACATTGAAGGGAAAAGCATCAGCAGAGGCTTGGCAAGGTCAGTGAACAAAACAGGGAAGGTGAGTTAAGCAGACAAGAAAGGATTGGAAGGGATGGGCATGACTGAATCCTAGAGAATATGGCAGTGCCCAGTAGGATAATAATTTTTTTTGAGCTTTACTCCATTTCATATCTTTAAAATAAGAAGTAGCAAAATATCATGAAAGAATCTTTTGGGAACTGTAGAAGACACAAACCAGGGAAATGCCTAAACTCCCTTGATTCACCCCTTGGCCATGACTTTCCTTGTGGAGCATCATTGTCCCCCTTGTGTCATTCCCTATTCTAACACGTAGCCTAAATGAGTTACTTAGAACCTTGCCACCCTTGCCAAGGTGTACACCTAACTCTGAACATGCCAATCACAAAATCCTTATACCCTAGCCACACAGATTTGTTCAAAGGGTGGACACATGGCTTAAGCGAATGCAACCAGATTCCTTTGCTGTGTTTATTTAAGCCAAGTTTAGAGAGATAAGCTCTTCTTTCTCAGGTGGTAAAGCTGGAAAGATATGAGCCTGGAACCCTCAGTAGCCAAGGTTCCTGCCTTGTGGAGAAAGTCAGTTTGGAGATGGATGTTAACATGATGATTCCCTAAGTCAAAAACTGTCCCTCTTTCTAACAGGGTAATAAGCTTGCCATGCTCAAAAAACTGAAGGCAAGTGCATGAGGAGACAGTGAAAGCAGAAGATGTTGGAGACCTCAACAATAATGAAATTTTGTGTAGGTTAGTGTCAATACCAACAAAATATTAAAATCACCTGGAAGATTTCTAAAATCATCTCTATGGATTTTAACTTACAGTAATGGTGGATTTGATAATTCAAACCAACCTTTCCCCTTCTATTCAACATTTCTCTGGCAAGTCCAACAGTGTAATAAGATAAGGAGGAAAAGTCATTCAGGTTAGAAAAAAAGTAAAATTCTTGTTTGCAAATATGGTCAGCTATGTGGAAAATCCAACTGATTCTACAGAACAGCTATTGAAAGTATGAAGTGCTATTCAGTGCGACTTTACCAAGGTTGTAGTATATAAGAACAATCTACAATCAATTTCTATACACTAGCAAAAAAAATGGAAATTTAAATTTAAAAAATACTTTTTATAATAGCAGCAAAATACAAAATATATAGAGATAATATGACAACAATTATTTTTAAAAATATTGTACCCTGAAAACTACAAAATGATGCTGAGGGAAATTAAAGAAGACCTATCTAAATGGAGAGCTATACATTGTGTTTATATGCCAGAAGACACAATATTTTTAAGATGGTAATTTTCCCAAGATTGATCTGTAAGTCTGACAATATTCGAATGTCTCAGCAGATTTTTTGCTACAAAGTGAGATAATCCTAAAACTTATATGGAAATTACAAGAAACTAAAACAACAAAAAAATTTTTTTCTGAAAAAGAACAAAGTTGGAGGACTTATACTATCTCATTTCAAGACATGATAAAACTAAAAAATATTGAAAAATATAAAACAATGATTAAGGAAATTGAAGAGGACATAAATAAACAGAAAGCTGTTCCACATTCATGAACTGGAAGAATATATAAAGTTAAAATGTCCATACTACTCAAAGTAATTTAATGTAATCCCTATCAAAATTCCAGTGGCATTTTTCATAGAATAAAAAGTCCTAAAATTTGGATGAAACCACAAAAACTCTCAAAGCAATCTTGAAAAAAAAAGAACAAATCTTGAAGACATCACACTTCCTAATTTCGAACTATATTATAAACCTTTAGTTTTTTTTTAAAAAAAGTATGGTATTGGCATAAAAACAGATATATAGATCAAAGGAACAGAGAATCCAGAAATAAACCTATGCATATATGGTCAATTAATTAACCATCATAAGAATATATGATGGGGAAAAAGTAGTCTTTTCAATATGAGTATAAACTAGTATAACGGCAGAAATCAGATTACTGGTTGCCTGGGACTGGGGCTGGGAAAGGAGAATTGACTAAAAAAGGAATGCAAGGGAACTATTTGGCATACTGAAAATGTTCTATATCTTGACTGTGGTTATAGTTATACGAGTGTATAAACTTTGAAAATATACAGAAACACATGCTTTACATGGATCTATTTTTGTATGTAAATCATACTTCAATTAAGTTTATTTTCTGAAAAAGATTGTTTTAGCTACCATGTGGAAACTGGATTTTGGCCAGATAGGAGTAGAAACAGGTACACTAATGAAGAAGTTATTTCAGAGATAATAGCAGCTTGGATTAGAGTGGTAATCACAATGATAGGAGTTCACATGTATATGCAATTTATTATGTGCCAGGCACTGTTTTATGTACTTTATGTGTATTGATTTATTTCGTCCTCCTACCAATCCTACGAAATAGGTACTATTGTTAACCTAAAGTACAAAAGCTTAATTTACTTGTGTAGTAAATTAGAGAAGTGGATAGTCTGGCTTCAGTTCATACACTTAATCTCTATGCTCTACTGGACAGATTCCAAACAAATTTTGAAGGTACAGTTGCCAGAAGTTACTGATGTGTAAAATGTGTGATGTATGCTAAAGAATCGAAGATGATGATGCCATAATAGGATGAGGAAAATTAGAAAGGATCATGTTTGAGGTTATTAAAGGAAGAGGCCTCCATTAAGTAACAAAGCAAAATCTGCCTTTTGTGTTTTAAGCTAAGGAGAGTTTTGTTTCTAGTGAAGCTGTTGAAGAAAACAAAGTACTGATATCATCTGGGGTTTCTGGGAAGCATGAAATTCAGGCAATCATGGAACATCACAGTGGGAGTGTAGGTCATGTATTAATTGACCTACAGCCACAGAAGTGTGGTCATTGGAGTGAAGCTGCTGCTGCTTGGCTGGCTTTTAGAGGTTATGTCCTAGTAGAAAGCTATCATTGATCTATTGGGATAAGTATAAATTCCATTCTCTTGTTACTTTTTACTGTGACCAAACATCATTCCATTTCTTCCTAAGGAAATAAGAAGTTATTATTGTCGAGAAAGAGAGAAAAATTTTAAACTCATTTAAGGACATGTCAGGTTTGAGATCATTTTAGCCATCCAATAAAGATATCAAGAAGATATTAGGGTACAACAATACAGAATTTTCAGTACATCCACATCAAGTCTGAGAGTCACCAGCCTATAAATGATATTTGTACCTACAAGACTGGATGAGATCACCGGAGGGAGAGAAGATAGCTAGATAGAGCCCTGGTTGGGGAAAGATCTCCAAAATTGGAGATCAGGCAGAGTAGGAGGAGACAACAAAGGTGTTTGGGAAGGATTTGCCAGGAAATTGAAAAAAAACCCTAAATATTATTTATAGAAAATGTTCCAAGTACTTAAAAGGTAGAACTGGAACAACTTTAAAAATTCTGACTATTCAATTACAAATAACACATAAATAAAGAAAACATGTTTATAAAAATGAAATTTAATGGTATCATTGAGTGCCTACTCCATGTGAGAAATTATATAGGCACTAGAAGAATGAGATGAGTGAGCAAGTTTCTCTAAAAATGAAGTTTTAAATTTATCCTTCTATTATATCAAGAACTATTTAGCAAATGACTTTGAGGTACCTGACACATGTTTAATTAGTAAAGCTATAACCATGAACAGACATACTCATAAAGTCTAATGGAAAAGAAAGCATTGAACATACCATTTTAGTGTATACAGTGTTTGGGGTACTTACATCAAGAAGAACTACCTAATTTAAGGGTCATGAAAAGTTTCTCTGAGAAAGTAAAATTTTAGCTAAAACTTAACAGGTAAGTAGAGATTCCCCAAGAGAGTATTAAATTGTGGTCACAATAAAGAGGACAGTATGTGCAAACAGTTTGGGAGAAGAGCCTCAGACAGTTAAGAAAGAGAAAGACTAGTCTGATTAGAGTGGGAGATGAGGCTAAAGAATTAAGTATGTGTGTTTTAATGGGGTGAGGATCTTGCAAGTTTCAGTAGGGATTGTGGACTTTATCACAGAGTAACTGAAAATAACACAATCAGAACTTGTTTTCAAAAGCTCACTATTGTAGGTGATATAATATGTAATTACAAGTGTCTGAGGATCACAGAAAAGGGAAAGATCAACTGATCAGGGAGGCTTTCCAGAGAACAAACATTTGAGTTGAACCTTAAAGAATGGAAGAGATTCTACCAAGCAGCAAAAGAGAAAGGGCATTCCAGAAAGAGGAAACAAGGGCAAGGCACCAGCACATAAAAAGAGCTGGGCATGCTGGGGAACAAGAAACAACCATGAAGTGCTGTGGCAGAAAGTGAAGAGAAGACAACAGAAAACAACTGAAAACACTGAAACGTCTGTTAAACTCTTTATCAATGTGAAAAGTAAAAACATTAGCCCAACTCTATAGAATCTTATAGAGACTCGTATGGTACCTAAACAAATTTTTTATTTTGCAAATCTAATTACTTAATTTTTTTATACCAAATGTGACAACATCATGGTTTCTTTCATAAATTCTGTTGATTCTTCCTCAAATTCTTCCATATCCATCTCTTGCTTTCCTCTCTTATCACTCTAGTTCATTCACACCCGACTGACTACAATAGCGTGATGTCTGAAGCTCCTGTTTTCTAATACTTCTCATCCATGCTGTAGTTCATGAACCTTTCCTAAAACATAAGTTTTATGCCACATCTTTGCTGGAATTCAGCAGGCTTCCCCTTTCTATAGGATAAAATTCAAACTCCTCACTACATGCACAACTTACCTACCTCTATTCCCTCCTTGTGTTATTTCCATAGCACAAAATTAGGTATCCATCTTTCAAGCCTTAATTTCAGTTGTATCTTCTTAACTCTTCCCTGAGTCCAAATTCATCTCTTTCCCTTCTTTAACCACAAAGTCAGTTACTGTCTGAATCACACATTTTAGCATTTAAATATATAACAGAAGGGGGAGGGGAATACACACAGACATATGTATATTCGAATTCAGAAAGCTGTAGAGGTGAATTAAACTACCTAAAGCTACAACTCAGCCCTGACTCCGTGGGAATCCTGATAAAAGGAAGGGCATACCTTTTCCTTATTCCAATCTCTATACTCATTCCAATCTCTATAGTGCTTTTAAGCACAAGGTCAATCATACAATAAAAAGAACTGTGAGATGTGAAAAAGTCGGGAAAATATGAACCATAACTAAGAGAAAAAAATTACAAATATGTTAAATTAATGAAAATGTGGAGAATTTCAACAGAAAAATGGAACCTCTAAAAAAAAAAATCTCTTAAGCACAGCCCACTTTTCATAAATGGGGTGAGGGGACAGGAGAGGTCAAAGAATATATATACTTGGTCTTAGAATATATACACTTCTGTCACTTAAAAAGGTAACAACTTCAGGAGACAACCCCTTGGCAACTGTGGTTATGATGAAGCTTGTTTCTAGTGACTCTGAGGATAAAATAAATCGAAGAGAGGAAGGACTTAGTTTATACCATTTCAGATATGATCCTTCAAGACATACTCAGAATCTCTCAGGGAAAACTTGGTTAGACTTTAAGGAAGACTGGAGTTCAAGTCTAAAGAAAAATAATTTTTTTTGAGTCCTTGTCATTAATGTAATCTCATTCATATATAGGCCTAAAGAAATGGGTGATTTTATACATATATAATAGGATCCAGCTCTTTTTCCATTTAAAATGAATAGGTTTATGGCTGGAAAATGTTATCTTGCACTTGCTAAACATAAAATCCAATAAAGAAGAAACCACTATTAGGGATCTCGTGAACTTACACTCTGGTACACAGTAGACAGAAAACTGTGAAAGCAGATAACACAGGAAACAGATTGAAAAATAGGCAGAATAGGATATCATCCGATTAGAAAACTTTTTGATAACTGCCTCCCGATGACAAAATCACTACTTCATTTTTAACCATAAATTTCTTTTTTCAATTATAGTTGATATTCAATATTATTTTATATTGATTTTAGGTGTACAGAGTAGTGGTTAGACATTTTTATAATTTATGAAGTGATCTCCCTGATAAATCCAGTACCCACCTGGCACTATCCATGGTGACTACAATATTATTGACTATATTCCCTATATTGTACTTGATATACCCACGACTTTTGTAACTACCATTTGTATTTATTAATTCCTTCATCTTTTTCACCCAACCCACCAAGCCCCTACCTATCTGGTAATCATCAGTTTTGTTCTTGTATCTATGAGTCTGTTTTTGTTGTTTTTTATTTTATTCTTTAAATTACCCAAATAAGTGAGATGATGTGGAATTTGTCTCTCTGTCTAACTATTTTCACTTAGCATAATACCCTCTAGGTCTATTATGCTGTCACGAATCGTAAGAGTTCATTTTATCATGGCCAAGTAATATCTCATTATATATAGCTACCACCTCTTCTTTATTCAATTGTCTATTGATGGGCACTTAGGTCGCTTCCATATCTTGGCTATGTAAATAGACCTGCAGTGAACATAGGGGTTCATATATCTTTTCGAATTAGTGTTTTGGATTTCTTCAGATAAATACCAGAAGTGGAATCACTGGACCATAAGGTAGTTCTACTCTTAATTTTTTGAGGAACCTCCAAACTGTTTTCCATAGTGGCTGCACCAATCTTCAGTCCCACCAACACTGCACAAGGGTTCCTTTTTCTCCACATTCTTACCAACACTTATTGTTCTTTGATTTATCAATGACAGTCATTTTGAAGTTCTATCTAATTGTGTTTTTAATTTGCATTTCTCTGATCGCTAGTGATATTGAGCATCTTTCCATAAGTCTATTGGCCATCTGTATGTACTTTTTGGAGAAATGTCTATTTAGGTCTTTTACCCATTTTTTAATTGGATTGTTTGGAGGTTTTTTGGTGTTGAGTTGTATGAGTTCTTTATAAATTTTAAGTATTAATACCTTATCATATGTATCATTGGTGAATATCTTCTCCCCTTCAGTAGGTTATCTTTTCATTTTGTTCATGGTTTCCTTTGCCATGCAAAATCTTATTAGTTCGATGTAGTACCATTTGTTCATTTTTTCTTTGGTTTCCCTTGCTCAAGGAATTATATTTACTAAGATCAATGTCAAAGAGTTTACTGTCTATGTTTTCTTCCAGGAGTTTTATGGTTTTGGGTCTTACATGTAAGTCTTTAATCCATTTTGAGTTTATTCTTATATTTGGAATAAGAAGGTGGTCCAGTTTCATTGTTTTTGCACGTACCTATCCAGTTTTCCTAACACCATGTATTAAATAGACTGTCTTTACCCCATTGTATATTCTTGCTTCCTTTGTCAAAGAGTAAATAAGCACATAGGTGTGGGTTTATTTCTGGGCTCTCTATTCTGTTCCATTGATCTATGTGTCTGTTTTTATGCCAATACCAGCTGTTTTGATTATTGATGTAGTTTGATATCAGCTAGTGTGATAATCCAACTTTATTCTTCTTTCTCAAGATTGCCTCCACCATAAATTTCTCAACCCCTTCCACAGGTACAGAAGAGTATAAAGAAAATAAATCAACTGTAATACCAACAAACAAGGAGAAAATATGGTAAAAAAAAAAAAAAAGCTTTTTTATTTCCTTCTAGACTTTTTCTGTCCATGTATAAACAACATTGGGATCAAATTCTATGTTGCTTTTATAAACATTCTTTATAAACATGATTTATATTTATTACTTAATATTCTTAATGAATATAAAATAATTTGCTTATCTTCCTATTATTTGTCATTTATATTGTTCAAAATATTTTAGTTTAAAATAACAGTGTCATGAATATCTTTGTACCTATTTAGGTATTATCTTAGACTTATGGATATGTGATTGCTGAATCCATTATAATTTTAAAAATAAGTTCTCAATGTGTATTTTCTACCAATTTATTCTTCTACTAGAAGAATACGACAGCACCCCACTCATTGCTCATTCACAAATGTTTAAAAAATTACTTTTAATGTAAATGTATATCTGTATAGAAAAATTTATTGTAATATAATTCAAATTTAAGAATTTTTCAAACTAGAACTGTACCAATGGTTGTCTTTCTTACTATATGAATAAAACTTGGTAAAAATTTTTCAAAGAGAAAAATTAATTTCCTGACAATGAATTCATTAAAATCATTCTCATAACACCTAGTATAATGTCTTGCACATAGTAGTAATTCATAATAGTCTTTAAATGCATGGTTCTTGAGTGAATTCTTATCCATTGATTAATAAATATGTAACTCCTAATAATAACAGTGCTTTTATGCTGGGGACTTTAGAGACTGGCTGCCTCTAGAACACTCTCTAAGGGTGAGAAATATGGCAGTGTGAGGGATCTGCCCTGATCTCTCTCCTTGAAAGTACAAAGAGCTGAAAGCCTGTATCCCAACAAATAACACCCAACCTGCCCACAAGCATGTCTGAGAGATCTGTGCATTAGAACATTTGAAAGTGGTATGAAAGTAGGCCATTTACACATGAGACAGGGAGGTGGAATGAGAGAAAGAACCAAATCCAGGTGGTGCAGACAGCAGCTCAGGCTCACAGTTCCCAGCCAGACAAGGAAGAGGGGAGAATTACGCTGTGCTTTCTTGGCTCTTTGAAGCCCTAAACGGTCCTGCCTGACAGATCAGCATATTCCATGCAGTGGAGCCCAGTAAACAAGGAAGAGAGCAGGGCAGAGACTGAGCTCGAAGGGGTGACAGCTGTGTCTTAGCAACTGCCTTTCCTAGGCAGAAAGCTGAGTCAGGAGCCTCACCTCCAACTTTACCATCTTTACCATCTCAAAGCACTCCAGCAACAAGCCCCAGGGGATTTTTGCACAACCAGAATTGAAACATACAGAGCAGCTGGTTACAGAGATAGAGGCGGGGATCTAGATGCAAACCAGCTGAAGCCCGAGAGCCAGCATTACCCTAAGGAACAAAGCCACATACAACGCCGGCCTCAACCAACACACTCTAGCCAATTCTGAAATAAACAGCGAAGTATTGCACCTGACAATTGGAGAAGTACTGAAACTTCAGGGCCTTTTCTGAGGCTCAGACCCACATAGATCTTCACATTCTCCCATGGGAGTGGAGTCCTGGGACTGAGGTGACTTGGTCACAGAGGAGATACACACCTCTCGAAAAAATAAATTGCATTCTTAACCTCAAAGTAGAGGTTCAGTAGGCTTGGACCACAATAAAAGCCATATATGACAAACCCTCAGCTAACATCATACTTAATGGTCAAAAACTAAAAGCCTTTCCTCTAAGATCAGCAACAAGACAAGGTTGTCCACTTTCACCACTC
>CM053502.1:55531738-55567788 GCA_028627145.1 Eidolon dupreanum
AAGACTCCGAATAGCTGAAGCAATCCTGAGGAAAAAGAACAAGTCCAGAGGTATTACACTGTCTGACTTCAAATTATACTGCAAAGTGAAAAGAATCAAAGAAGCATGGTATTGGCAGAAAAACAGACACATATCAATGAAACGGAATTGGGAACCCAAAAATAAACCCCCATACATATGGGCAAATAACTGTCGACAAAGGGGCCCAAAACATACAATGGTGAAAGGAAAGCCTCTTCAATAAATAGTGCTGGGAAAATTGGAAAGCCATATGCAAAAGAAGGAAACTAGACTGCAATCTGTCACCATACACCAAAATTACCTCAAGAGGGACCAAAGTCCTAAATATAAGACTCGAAACAACAACTTATATAGAAGAAAACATAGGTACTGAGTTCATGGACCTTGGATTTAGAGAGGATTTTATGAATTTCACCTCCAACACAAGAGAAGTGAAAGTACAAAGAAATGAATGAGACTATATCAAACTAAAAAGCTTCTGCACAGCAAAAGAAACCACCAATGAAATAAAGAAACAATCACTTAAATGGGAAAAGATATTTGCAAACAATGCCTCTGATAAGGGGTTAATATCCAAAATATACAAAAAACTCATATAACTCAACAAATAAAAAAAACAAACGATCAAATTTTAAAAATGAGCAAAAGATCTGAACAGACACTTCTCCCAAGAAGACATACAGATGGCCAAAAGACATAGGAAAATTTGCTACTCAAGTAAGTAGCAAATATTGATTCCTGATAACTAAGTGATTTAATACTGTATCCTTCCCTTGGGTTTCCTCTTCTTTCCAATTTTTAAACTGTTCTTCACATGCCATCCATAAATTTGATTAACAAATTAAACAAAAATTACTTCCTGGCTGTTGTGGAATGAATGATTAAAATGCAAGCCAAGTATGGCTTCTCAGAAACAGTTCACTGTTACTAACAAAGTTTCTTGAGTATTTTGTTTTAAAAAACACTACTAAAATCAAGTATTTATTAATTGGTATTTAAATTTAAAATGAGAGTGGTTTTACTAAAATTTTAGAAATTAGTTTTTTAAACATCCACTGATTTAGAAAAGACCTCACAAATCATAGAAATTGATACTGTAAAATAAATAACAACTGGTATAGCTTACATTTTGAATGGATCTTTTATGCTTGCATAATTTTTTAATATTATGCATTGGTGATTTGGAAAATATTGGTTCACTGAGTTATGCAGATCTTCTAAATGTTGATACATTTCATTATACAATATCAAACCCCACATAATTAATATCGTCACCAACCTCATTAGAGAAGCCTGTAAGTACTGTGAAGTGGTCAAATTTGCAATATCCATTACAAGTTCTCAAAAATTTTAATTTTAAAAGATCAAATCTTATCACAGGCAACAAATACTAATGGTTATTTTCTTCTACATGACCTTTTGAGAAAATATCTGCCAATTAACTAAGTCTGAATAACTATAGTTTGTCAGTAGTCTTTCAATTTAAAATGGTGGTAAGGAAAAATGTGACTTTCAACTAGCACCTTTTGCCCAAGTAGTTTTCTTTGAGAATAAACATTGTACCTTGCTATGCGGAAGTGCTATTTCATCACAAAGAATATAAAAAAGATGGGTGTTCAAGGTTAGGGAGTTAATTAAATTATTTTTCTGCTTCATCAATTCCATTCTTAAGTGAAACAGGCATTATTTTATATTGCAAGTGCTTGGCAGTGAAGAATTCAATGATTATAAGTACAGGTTAGTGCCACTGATTATATCTGTGCTCAAGCCCCAGCAGTTTTATCATTTATATCTTTTGTGTCTTCATCAAATATCAACACATTAAAGAAATACAAATAGCTTCTTAGTATTATTATCAAAATAATTTTGACTTTCCAGATGCTCTGAAAGGGTCTTGGACTTTTAGGGGTCTGCAAACCAGATTTTGAGGACCATGGGCTTAAATCAATGTGGATTTAGCCTTGAGGTTGAGATGAGAGTGACCTTCATTTCAGTCACATAAGAGCTGAGGATACCTGAACAAAACTGAAGTTCTATTAGCAAAGAACAAAACTGAAGATCTATTAGCAAAGAAGAAAGGTTAAGTGGATATTAAGACAACTTTGGCTTGAGATAATGTTAAGTACAAAAATCACAATAATAATTTGCATAGTAATCAATCAGAGCACCCTCTTAATTGAAAAAATGCTCAACATTGTAGAAAGAGCAACAGAAAATGAGTCTAAATAATTGCTAGTATCTAGGATCCCCACTAGATCAGAAACATTTTGAAGAAGGTAAGGATCATAACTCATTCAATATTATGTACCTCTGCCCAGCAGAGTGCCTGACACATCTTGGCGTCCATTAAGTTTGCTGAATAAATGAATGAATAAATGACAGGATTAATAAATTAAAAGGATGAAGAGAGTATTTACAAATGCAGATCATAAGTACAGAATGACATTCTAAAAGTGATCGCATAAAGGAAAAAGAAAAAAGATGAGCTAATAAAGAAAATTCTGAGGGAGTATCTACATGGAAATTAAGCTACCAAGTCACGGTATTCTTCAACTTCAAATTTAGGTAACAGTTGGTTAAGTCGAGAATAATCTCTCTAGGAATTAACTATGACATCTAAGAATGATTATACTGGACCATGAGTGGGTGTGTGGGTTGTGATGGTCCATAAATCTCTGAATCAGTGTACCATATCCACAGCTGAGCTGTTAACATTTCCTTCTTCAGATCTCACGTTACAAAGAATGGTATTTGCTTTTAATTCATTTTATATAACTCTTTGAAAAGTAGTATAACTATATAAAAACTGATTTGCCATTACCTGAACACTTGCACTCTTCCAATCTTACATCTTTCCATGATGCATCCAGAACAATATCTTTCAGGAGGAAGAGGCAGCAGGAAACACATAAAGAAATCAAATTTGGTAAAGATCATTTAAAGAAACTTTATTAGAGATAAAGTTTCTGGAATTTTATGACAACATTATTTTTACTCCTGTTGTCCATTTCAATTTCAGATACAACTTAAGAAGGATTCATTGAGAGGGTTTTTGTCCTCAAAAATATCTGAAAATGAATAAATTATGAAAGACCTGTATCTAAGTTTTCATGGCAAAACAGCCAGAAGAAAATTCTATTACTCAATCTAAACTTGAAACAAGACAAAAAAATTATATTGATTCATACAAATTAATCCTAGTGATCCACATTCTCTTGGATCTTTTGTGAACTACTAGTTTATAATAGAAACAAAAAGAAACTACTTTAACAATAATTTTCAAGGTCGATACTGATTTATCCTTTTGAGAAGTAACATAGTCACATATACTTTAAAAACATAGACTCTGAAATGGGATGACCTGCATTCTGAAATGGGATGACCTGCATTCAAATCTTAAATTGCCCTTTCCTGAAAGTATGCTCTAGGGCAAATTAATTAACCTCATGACTCGGTTTCCTGAAGAATGATCTGCCCCTAAAACTTTTCTGACTCCTTCCTCCATCATATGAAAGCTATTCTCCAACTTTTGGCTCCTTTACACTGTGTTTGTAACTCTCTTACCGATCTTTTCTTACTCTACCTTCTATTTTAATCTTTTTTTATTCTAATCTAATTCATGCAATGAGTCTGCAAGTTCTTTGGAGGCAATGCTTGTGTTTTACTCATTTCTGTATTCTCTCAAGAATAGAACACTGAGTCCGATATATAGAAACATTCATATATTTTTTCACATGAATTAAAAGGGATAAGGAAAAGCAAGAAATACACATTAATTGAGGGCCTATTATGTAACAGGCACTTACATTAAGTGTTTACACATATCATTTCATTTAACCTTCATAACATTCCTTCCAGGTAGGTATTACTGTCTCTATTTTACAGGTAAGTAAAATTCAGGTTTAGAGACATTAAACTCAGAAAACAATAGTCTCTTCCTCTAAGGAGTTTACAATTTAAGTAGGAGAAGTATAATATGTATATTAATAATAAATGCAATACAAATAACATAAATAAATAAATAAATAAATAAATAAATAATGGAATGCATGGTTCGAATGAGTTAAAAAAAAAAAAAGATTACTTCTAGCATAGAGATTTGAGAAGATTATTATGGGTGAGACCACACCTAAACTGGACTGGCAAGCAGATGGAGACAATCAAAGAGCAATCAAAGAGCTTATAGTTTCATTCCAACAGACAGTTCCTGCTCTAGTCTTTTTTTTTTTAATTAATTATTTTTTATGATGACATTGGTTAACAAAATCCAGTAAGTTTCAGCTGTACACTTTAACAGTAAGGCATATATATGTTTACACTGTGTGTTCACCTCTCATAGCTAGATTTCTTACTTTAACAGTAAGGCATATATATGTTTATACTGTGTGTTCACCTCCCATAGCTAAATTTCTTTCTGTCAACACATATTTGACCCCCTTTACAATATCTACCTCCCCCCTCCCCCTACTCCTTACTCCCTGTTAACCACTAGTCTATAGTCCATGTCCATGAGTCTCTGTTGGTTTGTCCTGTTCATTTGTTGCTTTTAGGTTTATATCCCACATATAAGTGATATCATGTGATTTTCAACTTTTTCTGTCTGGCTTATTTCGCTTAGCATGATTATCTCGAGGTCCATCTGTGTTTTCCAAATGGCAGTATTCATCTCTTCTTATGGCTGAGTAATATTCCATATTGTGTGTGTGTGTGTGTGTGTGTGTGTGTGTATGTATGTGTGTGTGTGTATGTATATATGTATATATATATGTATGTGTGTGTGTGTGTGTGTGTGTGTGTGTATATATATATATATATATATATATATATATATATCTCACAGCTTCTTTAGCCAATCATCTATCGTAGGACAGTTCAGTTGCTTCCATGTCCTGGCCACTGTGAATAATGCTGCTATGAACATCGGTGTGCAAATATCTTTTCGAATATGGGTTTTCAAGTCTTTGGGGTAAATACCCAGTAGAGGGATTGCTGGATCATATGGTAGATTAATTCAGTTTTTTGAGGATCCTCCATACTGTTTTCCACAGTGGCTGTACCAATTTGCAGTCCTACCAGCCGTGTATGAGGGTTCCTCAAATCTTTTTTAGGGTAATCTCAGAGATCCTCTCATTCCCTAGTTGAACACTGGAAGATTGTATTTAAAGTTTTACAAAAGAAACCAATGAAAATGTCAGATATATTAGGCAAAAATTTACAGTGAGCTTGTATTAAGAACATATAATGCTTAATAATAATAATACTTATTGAGGGCTTATTAAGTGTCAGGAGTTTTGTATAAAGTGCTTACTATAGATTATCTTATTTAAACATCCATGATTATTCTAATGTCACAAAAGAGAAACTAGACCTAAAAGGAGCCACACAACTCTAAGAATCACGTAACTGTTAAGTGACCAAGGCAAGGGTCAGTTTTAGATTTATCTGACTCCAAAGCCAGCTCACAATGTTCTGTACAACTATTTCAGGCTATGGAACATTGGCAGATTTTGTTCAATCCCCCACCCCCCAAAAAAAGAAATTTTAATTAAAGTATATTTTTTCCAAGTTATACGCGGTTAAAATATTCAAGGCTATTTGAAACTAAACTACACAAGTAATCATCACGGAAGGTAACCAAAAAAAAACATTTTCTCCTTGACCTATAATTGTCCCAAACGCTGTGATTATATTACTCTCATTTAAAGGAAGAATATAAACCTTATAATTTACTGCTACTTCCTTTCCATTTCCTTTATTTGTTTTGTTTTTTGTTTTGTTTTATAAACAGGTGTTTTTCACCTGCTCTTTCCTGGTGCTTTTTATTTCAATTCCTCATTCTTCTAAAGAGTGCTTTTCTCTTAAACATATCCCAGTATCAAAAGATCTCTAATTCTTTTTGATGATGATGATGATGACTGGCCACAACAATGAAGATGATGACTACACCAAAAATCTAAAAGAATTTCTCAATTCAATAAGTACTTAACACCTTAGTTGTTTTAGAAAGTATGATAAACGTCATAATCCCCCTTGTTATTTAACAACTAAATCTTTAGAATGAGTAATCTAAAAAAAAAAAAAAACCCTTAAGATATTTAAGGAGACATATTATGTCTATGCAAATAGTTTGGTCTAGATTCAAATTCCCAAGTTAAGCACAATATAAATACTTTCCTGCATTACTAAAAGGTTTATTATAACTGCAAAAATGCTTGGTCTGAATGTTATTCTGTTCCTAGCGTTACACCTCTTGCCTAGAGCGAAAAGCTCAATGGTAAATCTGAATAACAATGGATATGATGGCATTGTCATTGCAATCAACCCCAGTGTACCAGAAGATGAAAAACTTATTCAAAACATAAAGGTAAGAAAGAAAATTTTATTACTTACCTATTTTTATTTCAGTAAGTATTTTCAACTCATGTTGCCTAGGCACATTACACACATTCGCACAGTTATAACTTTCCGAAATTGCTTTGACAGTATTTATCATTTATATACTATGTACCTAAACTGTCAAGATTAATATCTGCTTAGTTTAAGTATAATTTGTTATATTAATAATATTCATCATTTCTAATGAATTATTAAAAGACCAAACTACTATTTTTTCAACTCACTAAGCTAACAAAAAGACTTTTGAGTTAGTAGAGAATTATTTTCAAATTTTATCTTTATAAAGTTACTCTCACAGTGTTTAAGTAACTAACCAATACTTAAGCCCTAGAGGTTCATCATCATCTTATACATTTTTTCAGTTGTTCATACTTGTTCAACTCTTAAAAAATTCAAAGCTCTTTCGTATTTGATCTTAAAGAAAATATTATATTTTTCTGAAGTTGATTTACTTCACAATTTTATTTGGGTTAGTTAGAATAACAAAAAAACTTTATATATAGTGCTTTAATGTATATTATCTTCTTTGATCCTCCCAATATCACTATGAAATGGTCAAGAATAGAGATTATCACCCTTTTTGTATAAATCAGAGGAGCTAAGCGATTTGTAGAGTCATACGATAAATGGCAAAACTGGGACTTGAAGCCAATGAGATGTATATATTTTTTATTTCATTACTGCTTGGTAAAACTTTGTCTATTATAAACACACTCCATATGAGAAGATAACAAAATAAATCTAGCAAAAGGTTTTTTTTAATCAGTAAGTATAAATTCTAAGAAACTTTAAACTTCTACCCCAATTATAAGCACCTCTGTTTGATTAAATAAACAACCTGCCACAGGCTCCCAGTCACCTTTATCTCTCACCCAGCATCTTTACTCCCGTCTCCAAACCATAACACTGAATGCAGCTCTAAATAGGTACAAAATCAAGTTTATTTTTGAGAACAGAAAAATTAAAACTAGAGAGATTTACAGACTAGCGAGATGGTGAAATTCAACTTATTCTTTGGTTAGTCTTTGCCAAAATATTTGGGGAAAGGGAACTTGGATTTGCTACTTCTTGTTGGTATACATAGTTTTATGTTTATTTTACTGTGAAATTGTTACCACAAGGTATTTTAAATTTTGTCAGGAAATGGTAACCGAAGCTTCTGCTTACCTGTTTCACGCCACCAAACGAAGGGTGTATTTCAGGAACGTACACATTTTAATTCCAATGACCTGGAAGTCAAAATCTGACTACTTGTTGCCTAAACAAGAATCATATGACCAGGTAGGGTATTTTATTCTTGGCTCCTAAACTGCTTCTTTCTTCCTCTGCTTTTAAAAAATTGATACTCATAATACTTCAGTAAATACTAATCACTACTTTAGTAATTAAATTAGTAATATTACTTGTCTTAATTTAGATGAAAAATTCCTTGTTTCTATTGCTCTTGAGATCTGTTTTGGTTTCTTCTGCTTTTTAGGCAGATGTCATAGTTGCTAATCCCTACCTAAAATACGGAGATGATCCCTATACACTTCAATATGGACAATGTGGAGAAAAAGGGCAATATATACATTTTACTCCAAACTTCTTGTTGACTAATAATTTGCCTATCTATGGGTCCCGAGGTAAAGACATCTATTTTATACTTCTATTTTTATTTCCACTAAAAACAAATATAACACTGTGATTAATAGTATTTTTAAAGATTTTTGAAAGATAAAAATAGGTATTGGTTAATACCTTCGTTTGGAAATATACTAGTTATGTTTAACTTAATTATATTTCTTTTTCAATATTTATTTAACAATAAAATTAGTCGCTTATTCATATGAACCCATTCCAACTTCTTTTGGTTTAATGAAAGGTATCTGTTTTTAGGGTTCCTTGACTCAACTAGATTGAGGATATTGGGCAAGAAGACTTAAAATATAAAAAAAAAATGAATTAAATTATTGAAAATATAAATTTATAAGTGGCAATATTCTCTCATAGGCAGAGTATTTGTCCATGAGTGGGCCCATCTCCGATGGGGAATATTTGATGAGTATAATGTGGATCGGCCATTCTATATTTCCAGCAAGAACACTATTGAAGCAACAAGGTATCATTGTACTGAACAAGTCTGTTCTTAAAAATTTTCACCTATGACTTTTTAATTTTTTATATTAGGCAAACAAAGGCTATCTCAGTGATTGAATGCTCATACAGTTAATTGCAATATCCAACCTACCCCATTATATATGTGTCCAACTACTTCTGGGGATTCCACCTTGGAATTGAGATCACTGAGGAATTGGGAATAATTTCAGTATTCATGGGGATTGTATTAAAATATGTTATTGTCAGAGAAGAAAGGAAAATGCTGTAGCCTAAACCTTAAGTTATCTAAGAACTGGAGTTCAAGTTCCTACCCAATTTTTTATTCCATTTGATTCATAACTTTTTAAAGTGAATCTGCTTCATTAAAACCAATTAAACTTCTAGAACTTCATGTTAAATATATTTTACTTTTCATTTAATCTTGAGCTTAAAGGGGGGAAAGTACATAAGGATAAGTACATAAATTGATTTTTTTAAGAAATATAATTCTGAGTAGATTAAGACAGATCTTATTTGTGGATAGATGACATATTCAAAATATCAAGCACATTTTATTTGGCTTTATCTTTACCTAGCTGCTTAGGGTCACATACAGACTGGGCTCTCAACCCAGGATGCTCATTCCTCTCAACTTATCCCATGCAACTCCTTCCAGAACTACCTCCCTTATACAAACAATATTGTTCATCTTTCAGGACCCAGTTTAAATGTTTTTCCTCTAAGTGTCTTTCCTCTCCCTCCATTTGGAGTTAGATGTCCTTGAGAATGTTCACAAAGCAATATACATGGGCTTCCCTCACACTAGGTAGTACCTATCTGCATAATTTTATTTTCCCCAACAGACTTTAAGATCTTGAGGACAGATTTTTTTTTTTAATCCTCCAGCCCTGGGTCTGGTACAAAGTAAGTTAAAGCTAAAGAAAGAATGTATTAAACAACACATTCTTAATAAATCAATGAAAAACAAGTAAGTTTATCAGTCACAAAACGAGATGTATTACTAAAAATAAATAGCTAAAATAACATTTACCAAGCTCCAATTGTGTACCATACACTTTAAGGCAGTGTAAGTTTAACTTTCAGGCTACTCTAGAACTAACCCTCTTGGAAAATATGACTCACCATCTCCTTTAAACCTTGCAATACAAATAAGTTTATTAAAGTGGATTAATGTTATGAAGTTTAATATTAACACAGAATGGGAGTAAATTCTGCAGATAAACAGAAATTCTTTAGACTCTTTTACCCATATACCCCACCCCCCATTCCCTGAGTGGTACTTGACAATGACCTTACCTATCATAAACACTGAATGGTTTGAATACACAAGCATTTCCATGCAGGGTTTATTTTTATTTCTTTCTTCAATCTAGCCCAGTGGTTTTCAAAATGTAAACTGTAAAATGCTCTAAACACAAAACCACAAATGGTTTTGTATGTATGGTGTAAGTGTATAGATACATATATATGTATACATATATAAGTACATTTATATAACAATAGATGTGTGTGCATGTATGTGCGTGTGTGTGTGTGTGTGTGTGTGTGTGTGTGTGTGTGTTTGTAGATGTGTACCATCTACACAGAAATTTAAGAGAGTTTTAAGCATAGTGTTGACAATCCCCTTCCCATTAGGAAGCAACTCCTCTGTATCTCTTAACTCATTTAATCTTCACAACATTCTTCTGAGTTAGGAATTATAATCTTTAGCTCAACATAACAAGGATAATCGATCTATTGATCACATTAGTGAACAATGAATGATAATAAACATGAGCTGACATCATTTTCTTACTGAAATTGATGGTAAATAGGGGTAGGACATTGGGTCTACTGTCAATATGTTTGGTACATGATCTCTAGCAATTACCATTGAGGGAAAATTTTAGGATATTAGTCTTTATTCATGATTTGTCTGGTATTCATATATAAATGTAAGCTAATTCTTTTGTCACAGATGTTCAACTCATATTACTGGAATTAACGTTGTCAAGAAATGCCAGGGAGACAGTTGTATAACAAAGCCATGCAGACGTGACTCACAGACGGGGCTGTATGAAGTGAAATGTACTTTCATCCCAGAAAAATCCCAGACTACAAGGGAATCCATAATGTTTATGCAAAGTCTCAATTCTGTAAGTACCTTCTTTTGCTAGTCTCACAAAGGAACTCTTTGGGAAAAAAAGACTGGGGAAGCTGGATTTTCTAATATGAAATTATTTATACCAATTGAAGTGTGGGAAATTACTCAATTAATGACAGCCACTTTCTCCAGCATGTGTCAGGGCATGTCTGGAAAGTATTTCACCCTACCTGTTAACTTCTTTCTCATCTTCACACGTAGAACTGTACCTACTCTTCTCACTGGTTTCACATAATTTCTTGTAACATCGCTTGACTTCCCTCGTTTGACTTCTGTAGACTTGTATCTAGAATTACGACCTTAATTTTCTCCCTTCTATGTGGTAGTTACACTGCTTTTCCAAAGTAATTCACTCTGTAGCTTTGGAAAGTAATAATTTTCTAGATTGTCCATTATCTTCATATTAAAGCAATAAAGCCATTACAAATGATATTGTGAAAACATACATAGTTTTGTCTCTACAGAACTGATTTGAGAAGTTCACAATCACCTATCTGACCAATTAAAAAATAAAAACATAATAATTCAAGTTCCAAAACTGACATTTGACCTGATATACCTAGTTTAAGTGTATAAAACTCAATAGATAAGCTTTGGAGTCAGATAGATTTGATACTAAAACCCAGTCTGTCATGTTCAAGCTCTGTCACTATGTGCAAACTGCTAAATCTGAGATTTAGTTGGTCCATCTTTTAAATGGGAATTGTAATATTTGCTTCACAGTACTACTGTTGTTAGGTTTACAAGAGCTAATATAAGTAAAATATGATCACAGTGCTTAGCACAAAATGAATACAAAATAAACTTTAAATTGTTAATTTTTAAAAAATTATAAAATATTTAGATAATAGTCAATTGTCTCTTTCCCTGGATAAGTCCAATCTTAATACAAACATTATAGTTACCTAATGAAAGTTTCTAAACATGTAAAAAATATTTTTAAATATGAAACAGATGAAAGTGGTCAAAAAAAAAAAAACAAATCCAAGTAAAGTATACTACCTCTAGGTAGTAAGATTAACCTATTTAAAGGAAGTAAATTTTCATATACCAAACCACTAGCAACAAATACTTCCATAGGAGGAGATTTTTAAATGCCTATTGTTTCTAATAAAATTTAAAATCATTTTGAAGCCTAGGGCATTAAAGATGAAGGACTTAAGTGAAAATACAGACTTGATATTTTCTTTAAAATTCTTAAATGAACCCAATTACATGTTAAAGTAGAAATTGTTTTCCAGCCTAATAAAGGTCCCTCCTGGAAATATTTGAAACATGAGTCAAGAAAGTTTGCTTTAACCTGATGAATCTAGATTAGCAAAGACTAGCCAAAGAATTCAGTATCCAAATCAGATCACATGACACAAGAAGATAATCAGAATATGTACTTTCTGTACCAAACTATAAATCCCCAAAGCATTTGACTATTAGGAGATAACTTATTCTGCCTACCTGGGAGATAAATAATAATGAAGAAGATAACGTAGCTGAAATAGAGAGGGCAACTAATTATATAAGACATGACTCAGAGATAAATACTCTACTTTAACCATAGAGCTTGTCCAGAATTATGCTAGCTTCTAATTATCATAACATGGATTAAATAGATTGCATAGCATCTATACCCAGGGAATAAGATCAGACCTGGGAGAGATATGACCTGAAATATTAAATGTTCAATTTATGATTTCCTTCCCCTAAACTTCATTATCTACACTTTATGCCCAGCACTGTGTTAGAAGCTGAAAACAGAGAAATAATTAAAGATAACTGTTCTTGAAGAACTCAGTTTAGTGAGAGAGGAAGAGATACAAGAAAAATATATGTGAATACAAAATAGGATGATATATAAACCAAGTGCTATGAGAGTACTGAAACATCTCCAACTGGAAGTCAGAAAATTGCTTCTAAAGAGATGAGTTTTGAACTGGGATTTGAAAAAAAAGATGAGTATGAATTTGCCAAAGTAGGAAGCAAAGAAGCAGGTTTTCGAAAGAAAACAATGAAAAAATAGAGGAATGCCATCCATGCATTACTATACAAGTTGAGCACTGCCCAAAATATTTTCTTCATGGTCACCAGAGATTTTAGTATTTATTAGAACAGTTTTCAGGTAGATGGCAGTAAAACAACAACAACAACAACAAAAAAAAAAACTTAAAGAACTAATACATTTTTCTAATTTGTACAAACTTTCCTTCCCCTATCCCATTTGGGTTAGCAGAGAGACTTACGAAAGTTTCTAGCATACTCTGAATAAAGGAAAAAGTTGTGTCATGCAAGCAAAGGATATATGGTGAGCAAGAAACAAGAAACAAGAAACTGAGACCCATAAAGCTAAGGGATTTGAGTTTTATCTTATCAGCTTAAGACTGGAAATGTAATTAGCTTAAATCTTTCAGGAAGATAATTCTACTGATTTTGAAGGACAGAATAGAGTGAGATAATAGTGGAAGAAGGGAGACCAGTTGAAGGGCCCATGGCAATAGGCAGAGAGGAGACCTGAAGTCCCTGTATAAGGGCAGTGGCAATGGCAGAGAAAAGAGAGACTAGATTTGACAGATATTTCATATCAGAAAGACTTGATTATGAATCACTGTTTTGGTTTAAAACTGTATTTTTCTCTCATCCAGTATAACCACTTCTGGGAAATGTAATTCACAACCATTTCAGAAGAAAAATTCTTAAAACTTAAATAAAAGATTTAAATTTAATGATGTAGTTCTAACTCAGCTTACATCTAAAGGCTCTATTTAGAGGGCATTTTAAAAAATGAAATGACACTTATAAAAGTATTTCTTATAAGCCGAACCTTACTGCAAGATAAATTCCTTTCTGAATGCTGCACTAGTTTATGGAAGCATTTTTCCAAGTTACTAAATTTTTAAACTTGTCAGATTTTCACAGATTCTATGGAATGAAATGTTATCTGGCAAAATTACTGGATAAAACGAACCATTTGCAACTGAAAGAGAAGCAATCACATTTCTTCATTTTACCCTATATCTTCATTACTTTTTCAAGAGTATTATTTTATTGATGTCAGAGTACACCAGAACCAATAACAATCCTGGCTGATAGAATATCTGTTCTCAAGTTTTTGATCAACTATAAAGAGATAGAAAATACTTAGGCAATTAAAGAAGGCCACTTTTTAATCCCACTTTAGGAGACAGCCAGAAATTACTAAAAAGCCTGTCCTTTTTTCCATTAAACTTAATTCATGGCTTGAGTCCCCTAGCAGTCTAGAAGGGAAAGTAAGAAATTAACATAGGCAGTTTGCCAGACACAACTACTGCATACTGCCATTATCTACCTATACCGGAAATAATCACTAAAAAACTTTCCAGTGTATAGTTACAGTATTAACTTGCTTCTTCTCCACTCAAATGTGCAAAATAGATGTCAGAATGTTAGATTATGGAATAATTCTTAATTGTCAAGAGATAAAAATCTGTGGAGTATGTATTATGTCAGCCAACTGCATAGTTGGAAAGGAAGATAATACCTCACCAGTTATCATATCATCTTCTGACTGATTTTTTTCCCAGGTGTCTGAATTTTGTACAGCAGAAACACACAATACAGAAGCTCCAAACCTACAAAACAAAATGTGCAATCACAGAAGCACATGGGATGTAATCATGAAGTCTGATGATTTTCAGAATGCACATCCCATGGCAGGAGTAAATCCACCACCTCATCCTATATTTTCATTGCTCAAGTCCAAACAGCGAGTAGTCTGTTTGGTACTTGATAAATCTGGAAGCATGGATTCAGTAAGACATTTACTTGTTAGCTCTCTTAAATTAAGTATTTAAGCCAATAAAAATATAATTAATCTTAGATTTAGTTCTATTAAGCTAACTAAAATATGTTTATTATTCTAATAAATTTCAGTGCAGTAATTTTATATGGACAAGTACTAAAAGATGATATATTAAAATAAAAATAATTGTTATGTTAAGGTTATTGGATTACAGATGATGTTTTTTAATGTTTAGTTCAACATATAATGGGAAATAATATAATTGAACAAAAAGAAAATATGAAAATCATCCATAATTCCACCATTGAGCGTATGTCATTCTAGTCTTTTTCTGTGCTTGTATTTGTTTTTACTTCTCAAAAATGTGATTATATTTTCTATGTTTTATAATATGATTTTTTTTACTTACTGTACCTTAAACACACCCCATGGGGGAAAAAAAATGATTCCATGACACAATTTTTAATGGTTGTATCATATATACTTACTGTAATTTAGTCAAATAACCCTTTATTGAATGTTTTGGAGATTTTCAAGTTATTATTAAAAACTATATTGTAATGAATATTTTGGCATGCATTTTTAAAATAGTTCCTTAGCAAGAAATATTTCCTGATTATAAAACTGTTAACTTAGAAGGTATAGACTTTTAAAGCTTTTCCAAGGAGAACATGACTGATTTTTAAAATTTTTCTTTAATAGCACTCCTTTTTAATAAAATGAAAGAGTTAAATTCTAAAATACTGTAATCCTTTATTATTATGATCACTGGCCCAACAACTTTGTCCTTCACCAACCTGTCAAGATTTGAGGAGACTCGAGAATTGTTCAGACATGTTTTTCTTACAGGAAGATCGTCTATTTCGAATGAATCAAGCAGCAGAACTATACTTGATTCAAATTATTGAAAAGGGATCCTTAGTTGGGATGGTCACATTTGACAGTTCTGCTACAATCCAAAATTATCTTACAGAAATAACTGATGAGTATGCTTACCAAAATATCATTGCAAATCTGCCTCAAGTAGCTAATGGTGGAACTTCAATTTGCAGTGGACTCAAACTAGGATTCCAGGTAAAATAAAAAATGATTTTCTGAATATCACTTGCCATTCACTATTGCTCTTAATTTTGTCCAACCATCTTTAAACAAGGGTCATGAGCTTATAAGTCTTTGATTTAAATACTTAAAAAAAAAAAGACTGCTACTGTGTTGTTTACAGCTGTAGCCTCTCTGAGTTGCACTGGGGAGTGGTCAAGTACGGGAAGAAAAATACAATGTGTACATAATCGTCATGATTTTGTTGAGGAGCTCCCCTTTTCTTTATCATTCTCAGAGTCCTAATATCTGTAAGAAGAAAATAATGCTGTTGAGGGGATTGTGGGGAAGAAAATTAGTGATATGTCTATATTATGAATAAAGAAAATCCAGTTCATCAAATTAAATTGACACTTAACTATCACAAAAATCAAGATAGCCCCTCAAACAGTATAGTACCAAATGCAAGAGACATAAGTGGAAGTTTAATAAAATAAAAATTGTGAAATCAAAAATTGCAAGCAAGTTTGTAGCACTGAACTGCCTCTGGTACTCGCCTGAATTGCTTCCGAACTAAAGATAACCAATTTTAAGCCTATTTATTGTCATTCTTTAAGTCACAAAAGCAGAAAACTGCTTTCCTTAACTGGTCCTTTCACTGCCTCAGCTAAAATATGGAGATTGTTACTCTTACCCAGACCACTAATTAATACCATCTCTTAGCTTTCTTCATGATGTCTATTCGTTGTAAAGCATATTAGTTTAAGAAGGCACACAGGCTCTGAAGTCAGACAAACCTGAGATTCTGGCTTATTATTTATCTGTTAAATAACCTTGAGTAAGTTACTCAACTCAGAAAGTCTGAATCCTTAACCAAGGAAGTGTGGAAGACAATAGTACCTATGTCATTTAATTGTGAGAATTATGTAAGATAAGTAAGAGCTCAAGAAAGAATTGCTATTATTCTATACAGTACTATATTTTGGGAATGTGTCATAATGTTTACACATATTGGTTCATATGTTTTTCTTAATATATTTTGACACATATCTTATATCTTGACCACAGTGTCTATTGCTGAATAGATTCTCTCAAATCATATTCAAAGCTATAAATACAACTTAATTACTTATGTAAGGAAACCATGTCAATATATAAGCATTTTAATTACACAATCATAACAGTAATAACTAAAATTTACTGAGCATGTGCTACATTATTGCTTATATGATATTCTTTACATGCATGGATCTTATTTTATCTTTACCATTACTTTTTTAGTCAGGTTCTATTATGTCTATTTTGCACATAAATTGAGCTTGAGGGTAATTACATATATTTCTCAAGACCATATAGTTAGTAACTGGCAAATGTAGGATTCAAAACCTTGTATTTCTTATTGCAAAGTCCAAAAAATTAATCACTACACTAAGCTATTTATAGAACTCTATTATGTATGAGAGAGAGAGAGAAAGAGAGAGAGAGAGAGAGAGAGGGACTGAACACTAGCTATTCTATTCAGTAAATGGCAGAGTTGGAATTAACTCTCAATTTGTCTAACTAAGGATCTTAGCCAATACTTTTGGTGGAAGTCAGAAAAAGACCCCAAAATGTAATACTTCGAAAATTTAAGAACTTCCTTCTTCATGGTAGGTCAATGTTTTTTCCAGGAAATCATGAGATTCTTCGGTGATCAACTAAAATGTGTAAAAGGCATAAGCCAAATCACTTAACCTTGCATACATACCTTTAGTCATGACTTTGCAAATGCTGTCTAGTCTGCAGCCTTCCAAAATTGCTTGGGTCATATACCTCCACCCCAAGTAACCCCTGCAATAATAACATAATAATCACTGAGTACTTACTATGTGCTAGTCATTTTTCTAAGTGGATTATTCTTCCTCTCTTAGGTTGCTAGAGTATATTTGAAAGGATTAGACCTGTTAACGCCCTGTCTTTGAACACCTACAAGATCATTATACACTACAATCATTTTCCATATCAACTAAGCCTGGAATGGCAATGCAAAAAGTTTCCTTTTTCCTATTCTGATGCACAAGCTTACAGACTCCTCTAAAACTAGAGAACAGGTTTTTTCTAAGTTTAAATTTATTTAAATATGATATTCTGTAATTAATAACCTGGTTTTTCATTACCAGGCAATTATCCAAAGTAACCAAAGCACTTCTGGTTCTGAAATCATATTACTAACAGATGGGGAAGATGATAAAATAAGCTCTTGCTTTGCGGAGGTGAAACAAAATGAGGTGATCATCCACACCATCGCTCTGGGACCTTCTGCTGCTAAAGAACTGGAGACCCTGTCAAATATGACAGGTAAACCTTTGAAATACACTTTGAATAAAAAAACACATTTGCAGTCCCTCCTATTCCAGGGGCTCTTTCCTTTAAACCACAAAACTGCTCAAAAATTTCCTATCCTAAAAATTGACCTTTTTCTTTTCCTTGTCCTTGTTCTTCAAATTAATATTTTCCCCTTAACCCTCTCCACTTCTCTCCATTTTTACCTATACTAGCTTCTTTTAATACTAGTCAACATTTGCTGTCTTCATTCATTTCTTGCCACTTTCTTTCTACCAATATCACCAATTTGAAACTAGTTTCCAAATGGTTTCTAATGACTTATGCAACCGCAATTCCAAATATTTCCTCAGTATCTGTCCTGCTCAATCCTACAGTAGAGATTTAGACAGCCCTATTTCATGGAGGAACAAATGGAAACTCAGAAAGTACAAACAACTTGCCCATGGCTATTGAGTTCTGATTATTAATTCTTGCCCTCTGCAATCCATTCTTTTCCAACTCCTCACACCTAAGTAATCTCTCACTTTGTTAATTCCTATATTATTTATTTTCTGCACTTAAGTATTACTTTATTCTAACCCATCATTCTCTAATTGCTTTGGTATATCTTAGACATAACTAGAAAATAAGCAGCTGATTCAAAATATTGTCTTAAATTTCATTTTTACAATATTATTTTGTAGTTAGATCAACTTTACTAATGTGGCAGGCACTTACCTCTAAAGACTGATATTAAGATACTTGACCAGTTCCTTAAGTTTTCTTCATTCTACCTTATTTTGAACAAGGTTTTAGGTATTATAGGATTACATCTGGGACACTCATATACTACAGTTTCCTAAGGTTCCGGAAAATTCATCTTTTGTAATTTCAAAATGAAATTTAAAATGTATTTTAAAATATATTAATAATAACACAGTAAAAATATGATTTTCCTATTTAAAATTAGTATTACAAAAGTAAATAAAATTCCATTTTAGGAGGACATCGTTTTTTTGCCAATAAAGACATAAATGGTCTTACTGATGCTTTCAGTAGAATTTCATCTAGAAGTGGCAGCATCACTCAGCAGGCTATTCAGGTTGGTATCTCAGAAAAATTTCTTGCCTTTTCACATTTGTAACAAATTTCTGTTATTCTAAATAGTAACTTCTTCCTCTAATAAATAACTGTTTTACCTGAAAATATTTCACATGTGCAGAAGAAAAGCATCCTTACTGCATTTTCTTCTTGAGACACTTACAGTCACTTTTTCTTTTGATTCTTCTATTCTTTATAATATAAAATGCTTTTTATTTGCAAAATTTTTCAAAATAATTCTTAGTTATTTTAATTGAAATCTTAAAAATAAATTTAGAATTATCTGAACTTACCAAACTTTGAAATTTTATTAACTATAACAAATTGGTTTTATGTCTTTGTCATTTTTATTTATATAACAGTTGGAAAGTAAAGCCTTGAGCATTACAGGAAGGAAATGGGTAAATGGTACAGTGCCTGTGGATAGTACAATAGGAAATGACACTTTTTTTGTCGTCACTTGGACCACACAAAAGCCAGAAATTCTTCTCAAAGATCCAAAAGGAAAGAAATATAAAACCTCGGATTTCAAGGAAGATAAACTAAATATTCGGTCTGCCCGTCTTCAAATACCAGGTACTGCAGAGGTAAGAATGTTCTTTTATTTTCTCCAAGCTTCATCAATCAATCTTGAGAAAAAAATGCAGATAACATCTTATACACTGTCAATATTAAAACAATGACAGATCATATGTCATAAAAACAGGAAGCCAAAGCAACCAAGGATAAATTATAACAGGAGGGTACACAACCCATAAGAGGGACACACCTACAGCAATTGTCTCAGGTGACCAGGGATGACTGTGCCACTGCGCTCCACAGGAAACCTACTACATAAGGCCACTCTCCTAAGATCGGGAGAAATAGCAGCCATTCCTCATACAGAGAAATAACACAGGGAGGCAACTGAAATGGGAAGACAAAGAAACATGTCCCAAATGAAAGAATAAAACAAAGCTCCAGAAAAAGAACTAAACAAAAATGGAGACAAGCAATTTTCCAGATGCAGAGTTCAAAACAGGATGCTCAGTGAACTTAAGAGTAGATGAACTCAGTGAGAACTTTAACAAAGATAGAAAACATAGAAGTGGAAACAGAAAACAAAAAAGTCATAAAAAAGAACCAGTCTGAAATGAAGAATATGACAACTGAAATAGACAACACAATCAAGAGAATAAACAGTAGATTAAATGAAGCAGAGGATCTAATCAGCAATTTAAAAGGCAAGGTAGCAGAAAACACCCAATCAGAACAGCAACAAGTAAAAAGAATCCAAAAAAATGGGCATAGTTTAAGGGACCTCTGGGGCAACATCAAGAATATCAACAGTTACATCATAGGAGTACCAGAAGGAGAAGAGAGAGAAAGAAACTGAAAACCTATTTGAAGAAATAATGATGGAAAATTTCCCTAACCTGATAAAGAAAATAGACACACAAGTTCAGGAAGCACAGAGTCCCAAATGAGATGAACTCAAACAGGCCTACACCAAGACACATCAAAATTAAAATGCTAAAGATTAAAGACAAAGAGAGAATCTTAAAAGCAGTATGAAAAAAGCATCTAGTTACCTATAAGGGAGCTCCCATATGACTGTCAGTTGATTTCTCAACAGAAAGTTTGCAGGCGAGAAGGAACTGAAATGGAATGTTCAAAATTATGAAAAGGACCTATAACCAAGATAATTCTATCCAGCAAAGCTATCATTAGAGTGGAAGGACAGATAAAGAGCTTCCCAGACAAGAAAAAGCTAAAGAAGTTCATCACCACCAAATCTGTAGAAAGACTTCTTCAAGAAGACAACTAAAAATACAAATAATAAAATGGCAATAACGACACATCTACCAACAATTTCTTTAAATGTAAATGGATTAAATTCTCTAATCAAAAGACAGAGTGGCTGAATGGATAATAAAACAAGACCCCTGCATATGCTGCCTACTCTTGTAGACTGCCTACTCTTGAAGACTCACTTCAGATCAATAGACACATAGACTGAAAGTAAAGGGATGAAAAAAGATATTTCGTAAAAATGGAAACAAACAAACAAAAGCTGGGGTAGCAATACTTACACTAGAAAAAATAGACTTTAAAACAAAGGCTATAAATAGAGACAAAGAAGGGCCCAGTAATCCCACTTCTGGGTATTTATCCGAACAAACTCAAAACACTACTTTGAAGGAACATGTACATCTATATGTTCATTGCAGCATTATTTACAATAGCCAAGATATAGAGGCAGTCTGGGTGTCATCAACAGATGAATCGACAAAGAAGAGGTGGTACATATATACAATGGAATATTTCTCATCTATAAAAAAGAATGAAATCTTGCTATCTGCAACAACATGGATGGACCTAGAGTATATTATGCTGAATGGAGTAAGTCAGAGAAAGACAAATGTCATCTGATTGTACACATGGAAGCTAAAGAACAAATAAACAAAACAGAAACAAAGTCATAGATATAGAGAACATTTTGATAGTTGTCAGATGGAAGGGGTTTTGGGGAGTGAGGAAAAAGGGGAAGGGATTAAGAAGTACAAATTAGTAGTTAAATAGTCATGGGGATATAAAGTATAGCATAAGGCATATAGTCAATAATATTGTTATAACTATGTATGCTGTCAGATGGGTACTAGATTTATCAGGGTGATCATTTTGTAAGATGTATAAATGTCTAATCACCATATTGTACACTTGAAACTAATATAATATTGTATGACAACTATAATTGAAAAGTAAAAAAATTATTTAAAAAGGGAAGCCAAATAATTAGGGATTCATATTCATACTATTTACTAGCTTATAAAATAGTATATTAAATAGCATTACTATTACTCTGCTTAAGTTTTCAAATAATTTTCATTCCAAATGGAGTAGGAAAATGTTACAAAGGCTCTCAAATAGATATTTTTATTTTCAGACAGGTACTTGGACTTACAGCCTTCTAAATAATCATGTCAACTCTCAGATGCTAACGGTGACTATGACTTCTCGAGCAAGAAGTCCTAACACACCACCAGTAATTGCAACTGCTCACATGAGTCAAGATACAGCACATTACCCTAACCCAATGATTGTTTATGCACAAGTCAGTCAAGGGTTTTTGCCTGTTCTGGGAGTCAATGTAACAGCTGTTATAGAAACCGAAGATGGACATCAAGGAATACTGGAGCTTTGGGACAATGGTGCAGGTAATAAGAATCTGCATCAACTTCCACTGAACTTACAATTCTACTACAGTCACATGACTTAGAAGTCAACATTCTTAAGTATGCTAATGAATCATGTTTTAACGTGAATTAAATTTAATTTTAATGTTTTTTAAACTTTTTACTCAGTTATCTTGACTAGGCATAAAGCTGAGCACATTTATCTTCTTTAAATTCTATGAACAATTTTACTTTCCTCATGGAACTTAAGAGTGGAATTCTATTTTCATTAATGCCAGTGTTTGCATGCATGTGCTTTCTCTAGTTTAGTTATATTTTCCTCATTTTGTTAAGATTCCTTTGGAAATAATTATAGCTAATATGAATTAAATGCTTACCATGAATTGGACTTTTCCAAAGTCAGAGGTTAGCAAGTGACCAAGCCAGGCTTTGAACCTAAGCAGTTTGATTCCAGGGTTCATGTGGTTAAAACATTGTGCTATACAATCTCTCAAAATGGTTGCTATCATTAGTACCCATGAACAGTTGGGATTGTCATTTTTATTCGGCTGGCTAATTATTACATTTTGATATCAAGGTGCAGATACTATCAAGAATGATGGCATCTACTCAAGATATTTTAAAGATTACCATGGAAATGGTAGATACAGTTTAAAAGTACATGCCCAAGCAAGAAAAAACACGTCTAGGCTAAGTTTAAGACAACGACAGAACAAAACTCTGTATATACCAGGCTACACCGAAAATGGTAAGCAGCCTTAAAACTGAACTTTGTCATTTGTGTGGTAAATTACATGTGTCAAACATTGAAAATATAAGGTATTATGGAAAACCTTAGTATTTAGTTATAAAACCATCTACATGTTTCAAAACCATATTTAAATTAATGAATCTAGCATTGGGCCATGCTTACAACATGTTTTGTTTATATCCACCTCAGTTCATTTAATTTACATTGAAAAAAATATATTAAGCATCTCCTATTTGGCAAACATTGTGCTAGATGCTGGAGCTACAAAGGTAAATAAGACACCATCCTTGTTCTCAAAGAATTTACAGTCAAGTAGTAAAGACAGGGAGGTTAAAAGATAGTTCCAACATTGTGTAGTGTCTCCTTATCAATTTTAAAATGACACCAGTAAAACAAGCTTTTTTTCCACTGAAAGCTGTCACTTTTTCTGTCTATCTATTGATATTAACCCTCTACCAGCTGTAAGATGAAAGTACAAGCTAAAAGCTAGATATGGCAATATCAAAAGTTACAAAATTACTTTCTTTGTTAGGTAAAATTATACTGAACCCACCCAGACCTGAATTCAAAGATGACACGGTAGAAGCCGAATTAGAAGATTTCAGCAGACTAACCTCTGGTGGGTCGTTTACTGTATCAGGAGCTCCTCTTCTTACTGATTATACTCACGTGTTCCCACCCAGTAAAATTACAGACCTTGAGGCTAAATTTAAAGATGATCATATTCAACTTTCATGGACTGCCCCTGGCAATGTCCTTGATGAAGGAAAAGGTAAGTTTGATAATACATTTTTAAATATATGGAATACCATTTGCTTTCATTTGCTAAGAATTTTCTAATGTCCTACTTATAAATAACATGTGTGGAGTTGTCTACAATGGGCCATTACTCACCCATTTCTCAGATGTGAAAACTGAAGCGCTAAGAGATAATTAACTGACCCAAATTATTTCTATATTTAAAAACTTATAAGTCTAAGCCACGCTTGTCAGATTCTGTCGTGCCAAACTTCCTCTCACAATATGAACCATCTTAGAAATTATTTTGAGAAGACAGGGAATAGCTTTCTGTTGTGTTCTTTTCTCTCTAACAGGAAAATTTTTTTCTAAGTATTTCTATACTTGCACAATTCCATTCATTCATTGACCTTTTTGAATTTTCAAACACTGTTAGATTCCTAAGAAATTATCCCAATTCTCAACTTTCATTTGAGTGCAGAAGACACTTTATGCAAACAGGTAATTTTACATAATGTAATAAGAGATATGCTGTTGTAAGCACAGAAGGATATGACAGCACACTAGAAGGCCATAAATTTCTGGCTGGGGGTAAGACCACAAGGTATATCTTAAAAGGCTTCCCAGGGAAGACTACCCCTGACCTAAGTCTTGAAGAATGAGAGAAGTTAGACAAGTTAAGTGAAGGTATCCCATAAAGAGAGAGAAGATCACGTACAGAGAAATACAACTAGTTTGAGAGATTTGGTCATGGAGTTTGAATAAACTTCAGGGCCAAAATATCTCATTCATTTGAAGTTTCTTATAATAATTATGCTCATTCCAGAAAGTTTAAACCATTTTTATCTTTAAATTTAACTGAATTTCATTAGTATTTATTGAATGCCTACCATATTCTAGTATTATGCCAGACTGGTAGATGCTTTCCAGATAATGCCAAAATTGCTATTTTCCTTTTAGGTTAGAAAAATGAAAACAGTATGCGGTTTCATCAATATACACAATAACTCAGGGATTATCAGTGCTAAAAAGCCACATGTTCAGTACTCTTCTCCTGGGTTACAATAAATTCCTCACTCTATATTCTCAATAGAAAAAGATGCTTAATAATCTTTCATTTCCTATATAGCATTTTTCAAAGCTATATTTCTTTTTATCATCATTATACAAGGGAAAAAAATCATTCTAAAGCCAAACATAGCACAGACACAAAGAGCTCTTTTCTACTTTAATGTTGAAAACTCTTATCATAACAGCTTCTGAAAACATTATTTTTTCTATGCTATCACATTTAAATGTATGGCAAAAAAGGAAAGAAGGAAGGAAGGAAGGAAGGAAGGAAGGAAGGAAGGAAGGAAGGAAGGAAGGAAGGAAGGAAAGAAAGAAAGAAAGAAAGAAAGAAAGAAAGAAAGAAAGAAAGAAAGAAAGAAAGAAAGAAAGAAAGAGAGAGAGAGAAAGAGAGAGAGAGAGAAAGAGAGAGAGAGAGAAAGAGAAAGAAAAAGAAACGATTCTTCCATTGGAAAAGCCACATATGAAATTGCCTGACCAAATGTTTAGTTTTAAATTCAGTTTGGCCAAGATCAACTCTTCAGTTCAAGATCAGGTTCATAATAAATGTCCCTCAGGCTGATTATGAGAACTAAAAGAAGGAAGAATGCATTATATAAGGACACTAGGAGAGAAAGAACTTCACCCTGTTTAACCACACATGCCTAGAATAGGTGAAATCTAACCTTTCCTTGTGACAAATGGGAAGAGGTTGTAGTTGCTATCAAATGTTGCCCTCAGGCATTGCAAAAGTAAGCAGTACTAGTATCTTAAAGAATAAGTTAATATCTATCTAATTTCAAATGAAATACTTAAATTCTCTGGGACCCAATTTTCATACAGTCAAATATCCAAATTAGAACAGATGACCTAGAATTACTAAAACAAACAGATGTGATTCTAGTATTTTATGATTCTCTAATTCCATTATTTGGGGAATGAACATAATAACTGTACTGTTGGCCAACAAGTAATTAAGGAGGTCAAACACATACCCAAAAGAGTACCACATGCTATAGTTGATACGAAAGGAGTATAAAAGATAGTCTCTGCCCCCAAGAAAAATATGATCTAATTGAAAAGATAAATTGAACATGCATAAAACAATCTGCGAAACTCATTTTGTGCAATGAGTTCATGGAAGAGAGGCATTAGGGTAGATGAAATACATGAATAACACTTCAGGAAGTCAGGCCCTGTATCAGACCTTGAAAAATAAAAACAATTTGGATAGGGAGGGGAGGCACATTCCAGGGAGTCATGACAGGGAGAGAATAATATGATCAAATAATATGATCAAGGTCAAGAAAGAAAAATTTCGCAATGGAATATCTGAATTAAATTAAGGGAAGGATGAATAGATAGATGATAGATAGATAGATAGATAGATAGATAGATAGATAGATAGATAATACATATGTACATACATACATACATACATACATACATACAAACATAGAATTGAACACAGGGTGGGTGTGAAGAGAAGTAGAAAGGATCGATAAGGCCTATTTACTGAAAAACTAGAATATGAAGGCAGGGGGCTTGAATTTTTTGAAAACTACTAAATCTAAGTTATTTACCACACACTTATAACATCTACAACATTTCATTAAAAAAATAAAAGTCTTCACTTCAAAAAGAGTAATATTTTATTGTTTATGGCATTTCATAATGTGAGAATATATTTTTATATTGCTAGCTCTGGTAGATTTCTAAAACCATTTTGGAATGAACCATTTATGTTAGCATCTTCCTTTCCTTTCTTGACAAAATTACAGTTATAATAGCTAATACTTCAAGCATTTATTAAGTTCAAGACATTGTGCTAAACACTTTTCCTGCATGACTATAATTCTCACTTCTAGAATAGTAGGCATTCAATAATTATTTGTTGAATGATTTGAAGGACTGAATCTCTATTTTACAGATAACAAAATTGAAGGTAAAAAAGATTAAATAAATTGTCCTTTGTTACACAGCTATAAAGTAGTAGCATTAAGATGCCAATCAAAGTCTTCCTGGCTCTTAAGCACATTATAATTAGTACATATCACAGGCTCTCTGCTCCTTTTGCCCTTTATACTTATCCCCGTCTCTCACTCTTGTTCTCTTGTTTATCTGCTCCCTTACTTTCCCTTCCTATCACTCCCTCTCTCGACTTAATGAGAAATAATACAGATGTGGGGTACTGAATGTCCTTAGTATACTCGAACATTTCTGTGTTCCTAGTTCTAAGTTAAAAGTGGATTCAGCTCTTTACATTTATATTTACAAAAAGAAATTCAGATTCTGATTTTTAGTGCAATATAATCTTGAATGACATTTTTTGTGATTAGATGACTAGATAAAAACTGTTCACATATTTCTTCTTAAAGTAAAGAAGATGGAATAACCAGACAAAAATTACAACTGGGATTTCCATAATCAAACAGTAGTTGCATTTCTGATAGGGCCCTAAATGTAAGGTAGTGTGGTGGTATTGAGGTAGCCTAGTGATTTTAATATACATGAAGTGTATATTTGTTTTTCAGCCAAAAGCTACATTATAAGAATAAGTAAGTATCTCCTGGATCTCCAAGCAAATTTTGACAATGCGACTTTAGTGAATATTTCTAGTCTGATACCTAAGGAGGCTGGCTCTATAGAAAATTTTGAATTTAAACAAGAACTTTTTAAAATAGAAAATGGCACCCAATTATATATTGCAATTCAAGCCATCAATGAAGCCAATCTCACCTCAGAAATTTCGAACATAGCGCAAGCAAACAAGTTTATTCCTCCACAAGAATCCAGTGTCCCTGCTCTGAGTACCAAAATTTCTGCAATCAGTTTGGCAATTTGGGGATTTGCTGTGATTTTATATATATTTTAAGCTAAAAATATATCAGAACTAAAATTCAATGTTAGACATATTTCATGAATAGTTATTTAGAACTGAATTTGCTGTAGTCAGCTATTATAAAACTCTTTGTAAAAGTAAATATACAAAAGTAAATTTCTTAATTATTCGGTTCATTAATATTAATTGCTAAATGTATATCAAAATGAATATGCCATTTCCTGTGAAAAATCCATTTATTAACAATGTAAAAAGAAGATGCACGTTTATACTTACAGGCTTTTAAAGAAACATTTTTAGAGTATGCCACAAATTCACTTGCTATATTAACAAAATCAATTAATTTATCCAAACCATTTGAAAAATATTTATGTATCCACAATAGAATTAATTTTGTGCTAGGATTATTTAGGTTTTACTCTTGATTATGAATGAATACTTTATGTTTACATAAGCTGTAATCAAAGGACTGACTACAAAAACTTTTCAATAAAGCAGTAAAGAAGTCAAATTTGCTGTTTTATAATTGATTAAAAGTAGTATGTCAAAGTTTTGACTCTAGGCATGAAATGACAGATAGCAAGAATGCTTTTTGTATAAATCATGGAACATAACAATAAACTCCTACTTATGTTCTGAGACCATTATTAGGTCCTAAGAGTAAAATCAAAACGTTTCATCAAGGCAGGGATTTTTTTTTTCACTGCTGTATACTCAGCACCTAGAATACTGCTTGAAACATAGTATATATTCGATAAATACCTGTTAAACAAATTAGTAAGTATTTTCATACCATCAGAGAAATCCATATTTGACACATTACATTAAAAAAATTCACAATTAAAGGAGTACAAATTAGTAGCTGATAGATGGTCACGGGGTTAGGGAGCACAGCATAGGGAATGCAGTTACCATTAATACTTTGGCTAGGTGGAGGGTTGGGGAGGAAGAGAGCAATTGGGAGATCGTTTTATGAACTATACAGATATCTAACAAATATACTATATACTCAAAACTAATTAAAATAAACAAATTTTTAAAAATTCACAAAATATGATGTGCAGATAGTATTATGAGGACTTGAAATGATAAAAACCAATCATTAACAGTGATCTGAATCAACATAGAGGATTTCAGGAAATTAACTGTATCATGTCAACAGAATTTGTAAACTATCTAATAAAATGTAAATTAAGCTATTAATATAACAATAGTGTGATTTTTTTCTGAGACAGAGACAGAGAGGCAGAGAGTGGCAGTTTATAATAGAAGAAAATCCTTTGCTTACAGATAGGAAGATTTCTAAAACTCTTTGATATCTGAAAAGAGGAAGGTAGCTATATGATACATCTGGAAGAGTGAGAAAAAAAATCAAAAAATATAAGCAAGCCAGAAAAAAAATATAAAAAATAATAACATTTTTTGACCATGTTGAATTTATCCCAGGAATCCAAAGATGGTTTAATATTAGAAAATCAATGTAATTCATCACATTAACAGATAAAAAAGAAAAAAATATTATCATCTCAACATATGAATAAAATTATATTATAATTCAACCACCATCTTAATTAAAAATGAAACATCTGAAAACTTTATTAACCTGATATTCTGAACCTTAAGGTCCAAATCCTGATCATTTAAAAATCAAGAAAAAGGACATTAAATATTCAAGGAGGGATGAAAAATTAGACGCCATAAAGAACCCTAAATTCCAAGGAAAATAAATCACTTAAGAGTCTATAAATCATAAAAATATATATTGCTGATTATTAAAGTCTCAGATAATTTATTCCCATCTATATGGTGGCTATACTCAGAAATTATTTCTAGACCTTTAGTAGTCACTGAAAAAAGTTAAGATCCCTATGCAGGAAGAAAAAAAAAGGAATAGAAGATACAATAATTGGGGAAAAGTTCCAAAACTGTAATTATTTACAAGTGACAGAAAATCCAAGAGAATTAACAAATAATTGAAACTAATAAGAGAGTTCTGTAAAGTTACCAGACACAAGATCAATTTATAAAAACTCGGTAATGTCGGTATGATGTAAAGAGCTTAGAAGTCATCGCTCCCATCCTCATGGCAAGAAAAAAAGCTGAATAACTGAAAATCAACAGTTCTTAGATCTATCAGAAGTGAGGTTCACACCACAACCTGCTGCTCCCAAACTGGAAGGGCAGACAAATACAGAGAATCCCAGCTTACCAGAAGCAAAAGCCTGCCACTGAAGTCAGTGCCAGTAGGAACATAATCTATTAAATGATGAATTGACAGGCTCAGTGTGGCTGGTCTAGAGAGTCAAAAACTCCAGGAACAAGGATAAGAATTACAGCAGAATTCTCTTCAGAAATCACGCAAGCAAGAAAAGGGTGGAGTAACACATTTAAAGTAGTGAAAGAAAAAAATGCCAACTCTTCTGGGTTTATATACATCAAAATTGAGAACATCTGTTCACAAATAACATCATAGGAAAAATTAACAGTTAACAAACCAGAGAAGATATTTACATCATTTAAAACCTGCTAAGGAATTAATATATGGCATGTACAAAGAACAGCTGCAAATATGAAATATGAAAGAGATAAGCGACTGCAATAGAAAAATAGGCAAAGGATATAAGTAAGCAAATCATTTAAAGGGAAGACCACTGGCAAATAACTGTAGAAATCAGAGAAATGCACTAAAATTAGAAATGCTAATTGCAACAACACTGAGATATACCTGAACATCCATCAGATTATGAAAAATTAAAAATCAAATAACACCAACTGTAGGAAAGAATATAAAGAAATAATATTTTTCATCCTCTACTGGCAGGAGTATAACTGAAACAATGTTATGGAAAATGATCTGATGGTACTTAATGAATTCAGTATACATATTATCCCATGTTCCAACAATCACAGACCTAGGTATGGACATTAAAGAAACAAGCACAGGAATCAAAAGGCAATCTATATGAGGATATTTATCACACTGTTATTTAGTTCAAAGTTACTTTAGGGCTTCACAGCTAGGGAAATAGATAACTAAAAGCAATGGGTACATAATCTAGAATACTATGCTACTCTTAGAACGAATGCAGTAGATACATATACAGCACAAATGTGTAGTGTTTAGTGAAACAAGCTGAAACAAAGTAAGATCTATAAGACAAGACTATATAAATTAACACATAGACTCAAAAAATAAGACTTGAAGATAATCAGAGAAATGAAGATTAAAAAAACAATAATAAGAAGAAGATACTATTTCCTCTTAATAACATCTATCAAGTTTTGGTGAAAATAGAAGAAAATAGGGACTTCTTGCTGAAAGCAATTTGGTTGTATTTAGTAAAATAATATGCACACACTTATAAGTAGATCCCTTAGAGAAACTCTTATATTTGTGTTCCAGGAGATATGAAGACATTCAGTACAACATGGTTTTTAAGAATGAAAACAGGAAACAATCTATGCATCCAGAAGACTTGACAAATAAAATGTAGTGTATTCATGAGATGGGCCTATACAATAGCTAAAAGAAATTGATTATATCTATCTATTTATCTCTATTCTATATTAAACAGATTTCAAATATATAGTACTAAATAAGGAAAACTCCAGATAGGTATAGTATGATATCATGTGCATAAATTAAAACCACATAAAATATACTATATTTATTTGTAAACACAGACAAAACTATTTTAAAAGTTGTTTGGCCAGGAGATATATTAAACTCTTTATAGAGGAAAGTAAACTAAGGGTAGAAAGGCTAACGTGTTAGTCCAGTTCCCTAAGGCTTAAATTTACTAATGTTTCAGACCTTTAGAAAAAAATCCAACTGACATCAGAAGTATGGCAGCATAAGGGGTCCCCCTGATCTCTCCCCTTGAAATTACAGCAAATTTAAACAGCTATACTCTAACAGAAGATCCACAGGCAACCACACAAACACTTCTGAGAGACCTGCTCATCAAAACATCTGAAGATGGGTGAATCAGGCAAGCAGGGGAGGAGGAAAGGAAGAGGAGCAGAGACAACTGCCAAGGACGCAGCCCGGAGCTCCCTGTGAGACTCGGGAAGAGGGGAGGAATCAGGTTGCAGTGTGCACTCTCTGCAGCCCTGAGCATTCTTGCCTGAGTGACCAGCATATACTATGGTGGAACTCATTGATCAGGGCAGAGATAGAATACAGAGGTGTGACCACTGTGTTCTAGAGAATTGGAGCCTGGACCCCTCCTCTACACTCCCAAGAGCTCACCTCCCCACATGCTTCCAGAGCTAGCTGGGGGACTGCAGAAGTAAGTGTCAGGCTACCAAACAGAAAGTCTGCAGCCTCAGGAAATGAGCATACAGCTTCTGAGTGGCAGACACACACTGCAGCTGGTCCCACTGACAGGAGTGGATACTGAGGCGAGGAGGCTGAGTCCTGGCAGTCTCCATTATGGGATAACAAAACCACAGGCATAACAGTGGCCTCTCCCAACCCACCTAACTCCACACATCTAGGATGATCCTGAGGAGGCACGGGGGCACCTCAGCGAACACAACACTACATGAGGCTGCTAGGACAGCCCCGGGGCTTCAGGGGCTCTTCAGGGGCTCAGAACCCCATCACCCACCACACTCTCCCATGGGAGTGGAGCCCTGGGACTGCAGCGACCTGGTCACAGAGGAGACATACAGCTCCTTGAAGAATAGAGGGCATCTTTTTTTTTGCCATGCAATAGAGATCCAGAAGGCCCAGGCAGTGCAACAGGTCTGTGTGCCACCTACAGGAAAACAAAAGAGAAACCTCTTCTTATCAACCTACTAAAGAGGGATCACTCTTAATAATAATAAAAATTCTTTAAAAAGCAGAGTTTATTCCCATAAATGCCTAGGCATAGAAATAATCCATCAAAACCCATGAATGACCAAGGAGACAAAGCTGCTCAGGAAGAAAATGAACAATCTCCAGAAAATAAACTCAAAGATATAGAAATATGCGATTTAAAAGACAGAGAATTCAAGATTGCACGTCTGAAAAAACTCAACAAGATGCAAACTCAGACAAGCAGTTTGATGAACTCAGAAACAAAGTCAATAAATATCAGTAATACTTTATCAAAGCCATTGAAACTTTTTAAAAAAGAGAATTAAATACAACTTCTGGAGCTGAAAAACTCAATAAAAGAAATGAAGAATGAAATAGTAAGTTTAGGGAATACAACTGACCAGATGGAGGAAAGAATTAGTGATATCAAAGACAGAAATCTGAAAATGATGCAAATGGAGAGACATGAGAGTGGAAAAAAAAAATGAAAGAACTCTTAAAGAACTACCTGACACCATTAGAAAAGCAACATATGAATAGTGGGTATACCAGAAGGAGAAGACAGGGAAAAGGCAGCAGAGAGCCTATTTGAACAAATAGTTGAGGAGAACTTGCCAAACCTATGGAAAAAACTAGATCCTCCAATCCAAGAAGCAAACAGAACACCTAATTATCTCAATTCAAAAAGGCCTTCTCCAAGGCATGTTATATTAAAACTGTCAAAAGTTAATGGAAAAGCAATTCTCAAGGCAGCCAGCAAAAAGAAGACAATAACTTATAACTGAAAATGTATTGGAGTATTATCAGATTTTTTTAGCAGAAACTTTATAAGCTAGGAGGAAGTAGAATCAAATATTCAAACTGTTGAAAGAGATAAATTGCCAGCCAAGAATACTATATCCAGCAAAGTTCTGCTTTAGACATGAAAAAAAAAAAGAACTTTTCAGACATACAGAAGCTGAGGAAATTTTCCATAAGGCCTACATTATAGGAAACACTGAAGGGGGTCATTCTACCTGAAACAAAAAGACAAAATAATATGTAACTATTAGAAAGATGACTAACAGGCAGACAGAAGCAGGAAAGTGCAACCCTAATTAAGAACAGGGCATTATAAGCTTAAATATTACATAATGGTTAAAGGTAAAAAAAAAAAAAAAAACACTTTAAAAAGAGAAGACAGTAGCTACTGCAACTTAGAAATGAATGTACAGCATAAACAGGGATAATTTGAGACTACAAAAACAAAAAAAAGGGAGAGAGTGAAGATTGGAATCTGCAAAGGGGAATGGAGATAAGGTACACGCAGGAAATAAAGAACTATTATATATATACATAACTTTTCTTTATATAAACTCTATGGTAACCACACACACAAAAAAATCCAGAACTGAGACACATAACATAAAACAAAGGGAACAGAGAGAAAAACCATAAAATACCACCAAATAAAAATAACAGAAACGCAAGGACAAAGAAACAATGGAGACACAGAGCTACCAGAAACAAAATATAAAATGACCATAGGAAAACCTCATATTTCAATAATCGCCTTAAATTTAAATGGACTAAACTTACCAATAAAAAGGCACAGAGTAACAGATTAGATCAAAAAACAAAACTTAACTATATGCTGCCTTCATGAGACACATCTTAGCTGCAAGGACAAATACAGACTTAAAGTGAAAAGGTGAAAAACAATACTTCATACAAATGGCATCCAGAGAGAAGCAGGTATAGCCGTACTTATGTCTGATGAAATAAACTTCAAGATAAAAAAGGTAATGAGAGACAAAAATGGATACTTCATAATGATAAAAGGGCCAATACATCAAGAAGACATAACACTTATCAGCTACTAACTACTTAATTATTAAGACATAATACGTAAGTGACTACTAGCAGAACTAAAGGGAGAAGCTGACAAAAATACAATTATCGTAAGGGATCTAAAATACCCCACTGACAGCTATGGATAAATCATCCAAACAGAAAATCAGTAGGAATTGTCAGCCTTAAATGACACATTAGACCAACTGGACATAATCAACATTTACAGAGCCATTCATCCCAAAACACCAGATTACACATTCTTTAGCACACATAAAACATTCCCAAGAATAAGCCATATGTTTGGACACAAAACCAGCCTCAAAAATTTAAGAAGACTAAACTCATACCAAGCATGTTCTCTAACCACAATGCTTTGAAGAGATCAACTGCAAAAAGAAGCAGGAAAAAACACAGATACGTGGAGAATAAACAACATGCCACTAAGGAATGACTGGGTCATAGAAGAAATAAAAGGAGATCAAGAAATAAATACATGGAAACAAATAAGAATGAAAATACAATATATCAAAACTTTTGGATACAGCAAAAGCAGTAATAAGAGGACAGTTCACATCAGGCCTAGCTCAAGAAATAAGAATGATCCTAACATTAATAAATAAACAACTTAACATTTCATTACACCTTAAAAAACTAGAAAAAGAAGAACAAATGAAGCTCAAAGTCAGCAGAAAAAAAGGAAATGATAAAAATCAGAGCAGAATTAAATAAAATCAAGAACATAATGACAATGGAAAAACTAATGCAACAAAGAGCTCGTTCTCTGAAACGATAAAGTTGAGAAACCTCTGACTAGACCCACTAAGGGAAAAAGAGACAGGATACAAATAAAATTGGAAATGAAAGAGAAGTTATCACAGATACCACCAAAATACAAAGTATCATACAAGAATACTATGAAAAATGATATGCCACCAAATTCAATAACCTAAAAGAGGACGTGGTTCCATTGTATAGTGGTTAACATGTCTACTTTACACAAAGAAGGTCCTGGGTTCACATCCCAGTGGAGCCACAGTCTATGGTCTACAGCCATGCCACCCTGAACAAGCCTGATTTCTGATCTCAGCAGCTAAGCAGGGTCGGGCCTGATTAGTACTTGGGTGGGAGACTACCTAAAAAGACCAGGTGCTGTAGGCATAAATAATAATAAATTAAAAAAATTCAAAAAATAAACCTAGAAGAAATGGACAAGTTCTTAGGAATATAAAACTTTGCTAGACTGCATCATGAAGAAATGAAAAATCTAAATAGATCGATCAATAATAAGGAAACTGAAACAATCATCAAAAAGCTCCCCAAAAGTAGAAGTCCAGGACCAGAAAGTAAAAGTACAGGACCGGATAGCTTCACTAGTGAATTCCACTAAACATTCAGAGAAGACTTAATACCTGTTCTTTTCAAATTCTTTTCAAATAAGTGAAGAAGAAGAAGTACTTCCTAATTTATTTTATGAGGCCAACATTACCCTGAAACCAAAACCTGGTAAGAATAACACTCAAAAAGAATACTGATGGATACCTATGCAAAAATCCTATACAAAATGCTAGCAAATTGAACACAATACATTAAAAAGATTACACATCACGATCAAGGGGGGTTCGTTCCAGGGGCACAAGAATGGTTCAACATATGCAAATCGATTAATGTGATACACCACATAAACAAAAGGATATAAATCATATCAATAGATGCAGAAAAAGCCTTTGACAAGATACAGCATTCATTTATAATTAAAACACTTAATAAAACAGTCATACAGGAAAAGTACATCAACATAATAAAGGCCATATATGACAAACCCTCAGCTAACATCATACTTAATGGTCAAAAACTAAAAGCCTTTCCTCTAAGATCAGCAACAAGACAAGGTTGTCCACTTTCACCACTCTTATTCAATATAGTGTTGGAAGTCCTAGCTAGAGCAATCAGGCAAGAAAGAGAAAGAAAAGATATCCAAATTGGA
>CM053502.1:55567888-55610163 GCA_028627145.1 Eidolon dupreanum
AAGACTCCGAATAGCTGAAGCAATCCTGAGGAAAAAGAACAAGTCCAGAGGTATTACACTGTCTGACTTCAAATTATACTGCAAAGTGAAAAGAATCAAAGAAGCATGGTATTGGCAGAAAAACAGACACATATCAATGAAACGGAATTGGGAACCCAAAAATAAACCCCCATACATATGGGCAAACAACTGTCGACAAAGGGGCCCAAAACATACAATGGTGAAAGGAAAGCCTCTTCAATAAATAGTGCTGGGAAAATTGGAAAGCCATATGCAAAAGAAGGAAACTAGACTGCAATCTGTCACCATACACCAAAATTACCTCAAGAGGGACCAAAGTCCTAAATATAAGACTCGAAACAACAACTTATATAGAAGAAAACATAGGTACTGAGTTCATGGACCTTGGATTTAGAGAGGATTTTATGAATTTCACCTCCAACACAAGGGAAGTGAAAGTACAAAGAAATGAATGGGACTATATCAAACTAAAAAGCTTCTGCACAGCAAAAGAAACCACCAATGAAATAAAGAAATAGCCATTTAAATGGGAAAAGATATTTGCAAACAATGCCTCTGATAAGGAGTTAATATCCAAAATATACAAAAAAACTCATATAACTCAACAAATAAAAAACCAAATAATCCAATTTAAAAATGGGCAAAAGATCTGAATAGACACTTCTCCTAAGAAGACATACAGATGGCCAAAAGACATAGGAAAAGATGCTCAACTTCACTAGCTATTAGGGAAATGCAAATCTAAACCACAATGACATACCACCTCACACCTGTTAAAATGGCTATCATCAACAGGGCAAGTAATAACAAGTGTTGGAAAGGTTGTGGGGGAAAAGGAACACTTGTACACTGCTCGTGGGAATGTAAGTTGGTACAGCCACCTTGGAAAACAGTATGGAGGTTCTTCGAAGAATTAATAACAGAATTACCATTTGACCCAGGAACCCCTCTTCTGGGTATCTACCCCAAAATTTGAAAACTATTATCCACAAAGATATATGTACCCCAGTGTTTACTGCAGCACTACTCATGGTGGCCAACATATGGAAATAACCGAAATGCCCATCAATAGATGACCAGATGAAGAAGATGTGATACATATATACAATAGAATACTATTCAGCCATAAGCAATGATAAAATACTGACATGTGACAACATGGATGGGTCTTGGGATTATCATGCTAAGCCAAATAAGTCAGACAGAAAAAGTGGAGAACCACATGATTTCACTCATGTGGGGATAAAAAATTGAAAGCAACAAATGAACAAGGCAAACAGAGACTCCTGGACACAGACAACACTTTAGTAGTCACCAGAGGGAAAGTGGAAAGGGAGATGTAGATAAGGATAAAGGGGGTCAAGTATAAGGTGACAGAACTAAAATTTGGGTGGTTAACACACAATGCAATATACATATGACATATTAGTGAACTGTACACTTGAAACCTATGTAATGTTATTAACCAAAGTTACCCCAATAAATTTAATAAAAAAGAAAAGAAAAAATAATAAATTTTTAAGTCCAAGATATAATAATAAATTAATGATAGTTATTCTATATCAGAGGAGTATGATAGTCATATTATTCTTTGTTTTTTTCCTCATTTTAAATATTTTTATAAGATAAAAGAACAATCTATTTCACTCCAGCCCTATTAAATAAATTTATAAATTTTTAAAAATATAAACTTTAATTAGAGAGATTAGTTTATGTGTTCACATATCTTGATCCAGCTCTGGATATATACAGGGGCATATCACAGAGTAAAAATGGGAGAAATAGTCTACAACATGACTAACCAACATTAATGTATACTTACTTTGGTAGGCAACAGAAACTGCAGATGCTTGGGCAAGTCCTGATACAGTTTGAGCTGTACTTTTAGGAGTATCCATTTTTCAATCTTGTGTAAAGGAGACTAAAATAGATGAATTTGGAGGCTATTAAAGAAATCTAATCAAGAAATAATGTATTATATTAATAATGTATTAATATTATATTTCCATGTTTATTACTACATAATAAACATGGAAAGAAGATAGTGAATCTCATTTCTCTCTACTTCTTTTATTATCATACCAAAGGTACTTGAAAAATGTTGACTAAGTACAAGACATATGCTCTTAATTCTTAGCTCCTCCATGAAAATATTCCCAATAATTTTGAAAGATAAATCATTAATCTTTGCATGTAAACTTTCCATAGATAAATTTTAAGTCATTCAGTTATGAACTTGACATTTCTATTTGCCATGACCAAAATATGAGGGTTTTTTTACCCATAGTATTCACAAAATTAATATCTGTTTTTCTTAGAGTAATATTTATAACAAAAATAATAAAAACGATGACTTAGTGAATTATAACTTACTACATAAGTCATGTAGGAGAAACTTTTTGTATATTTTCCTATTTAACCTTTACTTCAGGACTGTAAAGCAGGCATTTTATTACATCCCCACTTAACGGATGAGGGAACTTAGGCTCAAAGATGTGAAATAACTTGCCCAAAATCAGACTACAGCTAGTAAATGGTGATACTAAGACGCAAACCAAAGTCTGTCTAATTCTAAATCTATGCTCTTTCCACTACCGTCCTAATCTTTTCTACTAAACACCATCATTTATTTAGCTGTCACACAAACAAAATCCTGAATTTCAAGTGTTAATGAAGGTTGACAAGTCCCCCATTATTAAAATATCTTGATTCTTTTATAAATAAATATTTTTATAAATAAGCAATTTTAATATGCTACACTCTTTTAGCGTTTTTAAGAACAGCTACTTAACCTCTTTAACCCCTAGTTTTTGAAATGGGGTTAGTAATACTATTTATCTCAGAGGATTATTTTATTAATTGAGATACTTTTAGTTACTGTCCTAACTTAGATTGAATGAAACCAAACAGTTAAGCACTCAACAAGGTGTCTGGCATGTAGTTAGTGTTAAATAAATATCTTATTATTACAGTACATAAATAATTTATTACTGATAGAGTTCAATACTTTGATAAAGAACTCAAGATCTCTTTAAATCTTCTACAGCACAACAGAATTATATTATCGGTACTCAATATATAATCATAGAGCATCCACAATGAAAGATACAGGAATCATCTAACAGCTCAACTGAACACTGTAATGATAAACAGTACTTTAATTTTATAGTATTAACTTTTAAGGTTAGCCTGACATCTAGTGGAATGATGAGCAGCCACCCAAAAGATTTAAAATTCTTTTAAAAAAAGAAAAAACTAATAACATTTCAGTAAATGAAAGACCAGTATCTAATGTAAATGCTTAAAATAAAAAATAAAAATCAACTTGAGTAGTGTTTATATGTCAGGCACTGTACTAACTGCTTCCACATACCTTATTCATTCATTTGTTCAAAATAAGTAGTGCCTGCTATGTTCCAGGCATTTATACAGAATTTTTAAAAAGCAGATATAATCACTGTCCTTTTGGAATTCATAGACTAGTGGGGAATATTATTAAACAAATCATTACATAAATTAATAAAATTATAAATAGTGTTTAGAGCTATGAAGAACTTTAGAAGAGAATCCTTAATTTAGTAAGGAGTCCAGGAAGCACCTGAGGAAGCGATGTATGAATTAACTTCCAAAGAATAAATAGCAACAGGGATTTATGACAGAGGGAACAGCACGTGTGAAGGCCTTGAGGTGGGAAAAGGTTTGTTGTTCAAAGAAGTGAAGGAAAGGCAGTGGGGCTATAGTTACAAGGGAGACAGTAGTATCAGATGAGCCTATGGAGATGTAAGCAGAGACTTGTGAGTCAGCCAGTTTTAAGGATTCAGGATTCATAGTTGTTATCATAGGTATAGTAGAAGCCATTTGACGTATTTAAACAGGGAGAGATATATGATAAAATATATGGTTTTAAAAGAACGCTCTGATACCTTATGGGGAAATGACATGGAAGGAGATAAATGCGAATGTAGGGGAAAAAATTAGGACCAATTGGGAGAGTATTTCAATAGCCTAAACAATTGATGGTTTGGGGTCAGACTATAGTGATTACTATCATGTTGTATTTTTTTATACTAATAATTAGTACTTTTATTGAATATGTTCTAGGCATTTATGTGAATTATCTCATTTAATCTTCACAGCAACCATATAAAGTAAGCATTGTTAATATCTTAGTTTTACAGATTAAAAAACTCTGAAAAATTAAGTTATTAGCCCATGCCCACATAACTATCGAGATGGTGACAAAGCTGTGCTTCTAATTCATTTTATTGGTCTTATGGGAACGCATTTCCTCAAAACAGTGCTCAAAACAATGCTATTAGCAATATAATCTGTTTTGCTGCAATACCTTTTTTCTTGTCAGAGCATATGCAATTGGGAAAAGGAATAACATCAATATACCATGGAAATCATGTTGGTTCTTACATGATTTTCCCTAGTATGTTCATAGTTTGTAGCAATTAGGGGAAGACTCTCAAAATTAAAGAGAAAGCATTAGCAGTATATGACTTGAGGAAAAAAATTTGTTTCAGAGAGTTTAATTTAATGAAAAGTGAAGTTGTTCTTAAACCCACTAAGCTACCCGTACCACTCAAGGAAGGCACCTCTGAGGTTGGTCAAAATGTATTTTGAAAGTAGATTTATATCTTAGTGATGAATTGGATATTGAAAGGGAGCTAGAGTGAGAGACAAGAAAGCATTGAAAATATTCCCAGATTTCCATCTTGAACAACCAAGTAGGTAGAGGTATTAATGTGAGAAAAAGTGGAGAAAGAACATATCTGAAAGTAAGACCAAGCTTTTATTATCAAAGAATAACTCAGAGACATTTAGTTATCTGCAAACAAAATTTTTCACATATAAGGAAACAGTCATTAGACTGTTGTTAAGGACAAAAGCAAAACTGTACTTTTGAGAGAAAAAAACTAGAGTCTAGGGAGACTGAGTCTTGTTTGTACATCTTTAGCGGACAGCAAAGAGGTCAGTCTAGGCAGTCTGTCCTTGTAAAAGTCATCCAGGGATCACAAAGAGAACCATTTCAATTATATTGGATTTTCCCCAAACCCTGAGAGTTTGCTGTGAAGCATACCTAATAGGCCATCCAAGGGTGATGTCTATCAAGGCTCTTCCATTAGCATCTCCACCTTAGCTGAGCCAAGCCTGTATCATTTCCCTCATCAGTATTTCTCAACTCCTTCCTTTTGGTCAAAACAAACTCCAAAAGATACAAATTTCATAATGATGGTTTCTGTTCTTTTTTTGACTTAACATTATCAGTTGGATGTCAACTCAAGAAAATAGATGTGAAACATTTTACATCTCTAAATTTGATTCTATTGATCTGCCTAAGTAGTTAAGCCAGGAAAACCATGCAGGGTCTATAAGACAGGTTACAGATTTTGTTCTTTATTCTAAGAATATTGAGAAACCACTAAAGGTTTGCAATCAAGAGTAACTTGATTAGAACCTGAATTTTCAAAATGTATAAAATTTCATAATATATGTGAGACAACTGAAGTTTCTCACTGGTTATTTGCTAATATTAAGGAATTATTGTCAGTTTTGTTTTTGATGGGATCATTATATTGTGGTTATGTTTAACCAAAAAGAGTTCTTATCTTTTAAAGATTCTGCACTGAAATATTAATGGATAAAATGAAAATAAAATTGGGAGTCATCTGTATATAGATAATGTATATGAATGGAGGCAATTATCTGTGACATAAAGTGCGAAGAGTAGAAGAATAAGGATGATGCCTTAAGTAACTTCATCTATTAAAAGCCAGAGAAATAAGAATGAGCAAAAAAAAGAGAGTATCTACTTGAGAAGTAGAAGGAAAATCAGAGGAGTTTTTGTTATGGAAGCCAAAGGAAGAGAGGTTTCAAGAAAGAAATAATGCACATAGAGTACTTAATACAGTGTCTGGCATCTGGCAAATGCTGAATAAATGCTGCACTTATTAAGATGATGAATGAGAAAGAAGTGGTGCAGAATACCAAGTAATGGTAAAAGATCAAGACAGAGAAATCACTGGTGACCTTAAGGAGAATAATAATTTTTGTAGAGTAGAGAGAACAAGCTACATTACAGTGGTTTCAGAGGCAAATAGGAGGTACAGACACTGAGAGATTAATGGAGATATTTCTTTTAAGATGATTGACTGATATGGGAAGGAGATAAACAAGGCAATGGTGGAGAAAGGGTTGTGAGAGTGAATAGAGACATTTGGTTATGCAGCAATTTGGTTATGCAGCAATTTGAGAGACAAGGAGTTTGAAAACAGGAAGGACAGAAGCATGTTAAATGCTGGTAAGGAATTTGAGGGAAGACAGAAAATGCATATAGGAAAGAAAAGGGATAAACTTTTTTAAAAGCGGGGGGAGGGAAGGAGTCCTAAAAAGTAGGAGAATTAGAATCCAGACACACGGGGAAAGAACTGATCTTTGAGGGGAAGAAGGACACTTCTTGTACTAGCAGAGGAGAAATAGCAGGAGGAGATGAAGTCATGCTTGAAAGGTTGTTTCCATTCTCCCTTTTCTAAGAAAATAATTCTCTGGAGCATATTCAGTGGCCTTTCAGTATCCAAATCTGTGGAATTTCCTGTTCTTATTTTCTGGTACAATATTTGATATTGTATATGATTCTTTTTCTTAAAACTTTCTCCTCCTTTTTAAAATATATTTCAAGTAGACAAAAAAGTCTTAAAAGTAATGTAACAAAATGCTCTTGTATACTAGCTTAATAACATGAATGCAGCTCCAAATCCATTCTTTTCCCTTTTCCCCACAAATCATCCCTATTTTGAATTAGGTGCTTCTCATTCTAATTCTCATTCTTGTTTTTATAAACTTACCTCTCACATGTACTGTATATGCATCATACATAAATAATACCTATGAATACATATATAACATGTATGAATTCATCTTTAAACAATGTATTAATATGAATATTTTAGTCTTTTCAGTGACAGTCTGTGATAGGTAAATTTTTTTCAGTCTTTGTCAAGTGCTATTGTGGGCACTCTTAAGGGACAGTTTAGTTGCATATTAAATTCTAAGTTTATTGGCTTTTTCCTCAGTTCTTTGAAAATACTGTTTAATTAACTTCTGGCTCCTACTACTTTTATTGAGAACTCTGTTGCTGCTCTATTGCTGATTTAATAGTTATTTATTTGTGGGTAATCTGTCTTTTATATTTGATTCCTTTCTAGATTTTACCTTCATCTTTGCAGTACTACAATTTTACTGCAATGTGCCAAGGGTGTACTACTTTTTATTTATTCTGCTTGAGACTCCTGATTATTGACTTTGAGACATTATTTCATCAGTTCTAGAAAATTATCAACCATTACCTCATCAAATTTGTCTCTTTCCTTCTTTCTTATCTTGCTTTCCGAAAATCCTGTTGGATAATAAATTGAATTTTCTCACTCTATCCTCATTTTTCTTATTTCACACTTTTCAATCCCAATTTGTCATGCTGCTTTCTGTATAACTTCCTTTAGAACAGTTTTCCATTTATTAATATTTCTTCATCTGTATCTAATAAGCTATTAATCGGTCCACCAGATGTTTAATGACTGTATTTTAATTTTTTTAAGTGTCTGTTCTTATTTTCACAGTGTCTTACTATTTTCTTCAGATTTTAATCCTTTTCCTTCTTACTCTGTATATCTCCTGGAAAGCTTGTCTATCACTTCTATGCAAATGATTCCAAAGTCTGTATCTTTAACTCAGCATTCTCTCCCAAACTTTAATTACATTATTTCAGTTGTCATCTAGACATTTTTAGATGTCTCATGTTTCATGCAGTAAGGTTTGCCTGACTACTCTATGAGTAGTTGAGTAACAATGTGGTCTTTCTGTGACTTTCTATAGCACTTATCTGTTCTATTCTATTATTACTTGGCAATATACAGCCTCATAGCTGGTTTTATTTGCTTATAATTATAACTAGATTATATGCCCTCAGAGCACAAGGATCATGTTTTGTGCTTCTTAGCAAGACTTCGGATACCCTTCACTCTATAGCAACCACTTGAATGCCTTCAAACCTAGACTTTCTTAGATTTGACTTTCCATAATATCTTATGTGTGCCCTGTCCTTTAACACAAGGCATAATCTTATACTGGTTGATGTCCTCCATTGAATTTACCATAGGGATTCCTCATAATAGATGTTTGTTAGTTGATCTGATTGATAAACAGATAAGTGAGTCCTTGGAAATTTTCCTTGGGAACTTAAGAGTTTAAACTTATACCATTTCATTTGGTGATATTGTCTCCTTACTACCATACATCAAGCATCAATAAATAACTGACATGTATCTTTCAATATAGAAAGCTTATTCCTAGCATGAGTTACATTAACCTAAATTACAACGATGTGGCCCAACTTATTATTCTGCTCTTCTTTTTAGTTTTCTTCCCAAGTCACAAAGTAATATAACTAAAGTATAAAATAAAATTATAATCAAGTTTATTTTACAGTGGACTCAGTCCTACCAGTGAAAACATGGGAATAAATGGCGTAACATATTTCAAGAAACACTATGAAAGAGAATAACATGGCCAGTAACCTAGCACTTTTACTTAAGATCAAAGGTGTGATGAACTAAATTATTCCAGGATCATAAGAATAGGAAAGAAATTACGTCATTTTGAGGTGAGGGAAAGTTTTAGCTTGTTGTCTAATACTTACAGCAAGCCATGTAGATTGTGTCAAAAGCTGGTTTATTTTTTTTGTTTGAACTGTAATGTAGATTTAATCATTATATTAATTCTTAAAAATGAAATACCAGACAAAATTAGGTTCCTTCTTCTCAAATATTAATTTTTGAGAAGAGACTGAGTTCTTTTTGATTTCCTCCTTTTTTACACAACGTATATAATTCCTTTTATAAAACACTAATGCAGTTTTAAGTATATATGTGAAAGTTCTTTGTCCTCACAGTCCCTTTCTTTTCTTTGTTTCCTCTATATATACCATTCTGTACCAAAGTGGGTATATGAATATGTGTACATACATATTATTTTATAATAAACACAATGACACTGTAGGTATGTTATATGACTTGCTTTTATTCCCTCTTAACAATATAGACTTTTTTCCATTTTAGTACACATTTATCTCCATAATTCTTTTACCAATTGTATAGTATTCTACATTACGAATATACTACAAACCATAAAACCATTTACTTACTGATTAACTTAAGTTATTTCCAGCTTTTTGTATTAAAATTCATGTTGCAAAGAATATCTTTGTACAAGCATGTCTTTGGATAGATTCCTACAAATAAAATTGCTGAGTTAAAGAATAAAATTTTTAGAAATATGCATGTTACCATTCCAAATGTGTTTATCAATTATACTTCCTCAAACAGTGTATGAGAATACTTGTTTTCCTACATTCTCCAATAATATGGGGCATTAATATTGACTCCCTAATTCTCTACTAAAACATGTTTAAAAATTGAAAATAATAGAAGTAATATAAGTTCATAGGGAGACAAAGGAAAATGAAAAAAATAAATTGTCATTATCTCATCTTTAATAGAAGAAGTTAAGATTGAAGCAGGTAGTTTAGAAAAAAAGAGAAGGAAAAAAATCTCACCCAAGATGACTCTAAGACAGATCTTTTAGGATCTAATACTTCTTATGGAGAAGAAATAATATGAGGTTTAGCTATTCCTCTTTCACTTGACTTTTTTGTTTCTGTTAAATTCAAGTAAATTTAATTTAATATTTGATAACTCTGTTTTTTTTTTAATCTTTCTTTCTGTATCTCTCTCACTCATTCTTTTTCTGTATTTATATAGAAAGGGATCTTCACCAAATGTTAACCCTGGCTATTTCTAGGTAATAGTACTTGGGTTGTTGATTGTTTCTTCTTCATCAATATTGTTTGAATACTTTTAATTAATATATATCATATGTATTAAGTCAATAAAATTGCTACACTAAAATTCAAAACAAATAAAAATGTAAAAAATGTTATATATAGAGAGAGAAAACCCATGCAATAAAGATACACAATAAAAAGTGAAGACCTCCCTGTTCACACTTCACTGTACCATTTCCATAAAGATAACCACTGTAGTTTCTTAAATTATTTTCTGTAAAAAGTTATGCATATACAATGTACTTATATATATGAAGCAAATACATTCTTTTTCTATTTACACAAAAAGATCCATACACTGTTCTGTACCTCACATTTTTTATTAATATATTGTGGAGATATTTTCACATCAGCACTTTGAAATATGTGTTTGCTGCTGATCTTCGCTGCCCATTCACATAGTGTTCACAATATTCCATGAATAAAGAATTCCAGCACACCAGTGAGAATATGAGGTAAGTGTATATGGAAGCTGCCAACTGCTTAAACTGAAAATGATGACAGAAGGAAAGGGCAACCCATAATTGCTCTTCCTTTCACTCTTTCCCTACTTATCAGTAAGCCAAAGATAGAAAATATTGGTAGAATATACATATATCAAAAAATGAAATTTTAGGGGTTCTGGGCAAGATGGTGGAGTAGGTAAACACTGTGCTTGTCTCCTCCCATGACTACATTAAAATTATAACTATATTAAAAAACAATCGACCTGGAGAACCATCTGATGACTAGCTAAACAGAACTCCTATAACTAAGAATGTAGAGAAAAAGCCTAATTGAGAATGATAGGAGGGGCAGAGACACCAAAAGGGCTGACCCGCCCCCCCCACTCACATGCGGTGGTTGAGCACTGGGAGGGATATATCATCTATGGAGGTCCCACAAGAATATTGAGGGGCCCCAACCCCACCAGGCTGCCCAGCCCAGAGTTCCAGTGCCAGGAAGAGTAGTCCCCAAAACAACTGGCTGTGAAAATCAATAGAGATTCTGCCTGTTGAGATGATAATGATGGTTACTAAAAAACCAGGCATCTTCTTAAAGAGTCTGCACACAGACTCATTCACTCACAGGCACTCACCCTGGCCTCCAGGGGAGGGACAGTGACTCAGGAAGTACTAGAGACATACAGGGAAAGATTGAGTTGTGTGGCTGCAGGGCAAGGGCTGAAAGGACAATCACCATCATCTCTGCTTTGAACCTTCCTCCGGTATAGCCTACAGGTAGGTGCTCTTTCCTATGCTAATCCTCCCCCCGCCCCGCCCCCCCCCCCCCGCCCCAAACACAGCCAAATCTGAATCTGCATTGGCCTGGTGAACCTCAATCACTCCACTCTGGTGACTTCCTGGAACCCCACCCCACCTAATTCATGTACTGCTAAAGGTACTTTCGGCAACCCGGCAATCAGCCCCTCCTGGCACACTGTAGCAGGCTCTTTCAGGAGCAAAAACTGGTCTTGGCTTGCATGCATCCTGGCATTTTCAGTGGCTAGAAACCAACCCCAACCCATGCTGCAGACTTTCTTGAACAAATCATAGGGTCGAGGGACGTAGGCGGCCGGAAGCTGGCTTCAGTAGGCTCTGAGACTTTTGCAAGTAGCCCTAGGCTCAGCACTGTCACCAATCCCAAATCTACCTTAACCTGGTAAAGACCACTCACCCCACCTTAGTGACTCCATGGGACCCCACCTCACCCAACTCGTGTATTGTCTGAGGCTCTTTCAGGGGCTGAAACTTACAGGCAGCCAGCAGGTGATATCAGGCCTTGGGGGTGATCTATGCCTTTGCTGAGCTGTACCAGGCCCACTGCTGGTGGCAGCTGACCTAGGTTTGCAGCATGGCCTTTTCCACATGCCCCCAGGTTCAACATAGGGAGCAATCAACTACAGATAGCTTTGTAGCTCCTCCCAGGTAAACCAGAACTGGTCACAGACAGCAGCTAATCTCAGCCTGCATAGGAGTTCCTCCTGAGAGGCCCCAGAACCAAAATACCTGGAAGCTAGCTTGAGACTCCAACAGAACATCACCTGATTAGTCCCACAAGCAGCATTCCAAAAAAAGTGGTCTCAACAGGCATACAAGCCCACTGGGGTGAATCCCGCATGTGAATTCAGCCCTGACAAAGCAGCTCATACGCAATGGGCATGGCCAATTTTCATAGCCAGTCATTTGAAAGTCAATCCCACCCACTGACATGCCAATAGCAATCAAGTTTCGACTACAACAAGAGGGCACACACAATCCACACAAGGAATACTACTGGAGCACCAAGCGCAGGTCATAAGGGAGACTGTGCCACTGGGCCACACAAGACACCTACAACATAAGGCCACCAGTCAAGACTGGGATACATAGCAGATCTACATAACACAATGAAATGAACACGGAGAGGCAGCCACAATGAAGAAACAAAGAAACATGTCCCAAGGGAAAGAACAGGAAAAAACTCCAGAAAAAGAACTAAATAAAATGGAGGCAAGCAACCTACCAGATACAGAGTTCAAAACACTAATTATAAGAATGCTCAAGAAACTTAACATATAAAATCATAAAACAGAACCAATCAGAAATGAAGAGCACAATAACTGAAATAAAGAATATACTAGAAGGAATCAACAGCAGAATAGGTGAAGAAGAGAATCAAATCAGCAATTTTTAGAAGGCAAGGTAGCAGAAAGCACCCAAACAAATAGTAACAAGAAAAAAGAATCAAAAAAAAAAATGAGAAAAGTTTAAAGGACCTCTGGGACAACAACAAGCATAACAACATTCACAAAGAAGAAGAGATAGGGCAAGGGATCAAGAACCTATTTGAAGAAATAACTGAAAATTTTCTTAACCTGACAAAGAAAATAAATATGCATCCCAAGTAACACAGAGGGTCCCAAACAAGATGAGTCATAACAGGCCCACACCAAAACACATAACTGAAATGACAAAGGGTAAAGAAATGACAAAGGGTAAAGAAAATGAGAGAATCCTAAAATCAACAAGAGAAAGGCAACTAGCAAGGGAGCTCCCATAAAGCTGTCAGTTGATTTCTCAACGGAAACTTTACAGGCCAGAAGGGATTGACAGGAAATATTCCAAGTGATGAAAAGCAAGAACCTATAACCAAAACTACTTTATCCAACAAGGCTATCACTTAAAATTGAAGGAGAGATAAAGAGCTTCCCAGATTAAAAAAAAAAAAAGGCTAAAGGAATTCCCACTGTCTAACCAGTGTTACAAGAAATATTAAAGGGACTTCTTTAAGAAAAAGATTGGGGGAGAACATAAATATAAAAAATAAAATAGCAATAACTATGTACTTATCAATAATCATTTTCAGTGTAAATTAATTAAATGCTCTAATCAAAAGACATAGGGTAGCTGGATAACGAAAAAAAGACCCATACATGTGCTATATACAAGAGACTCACTTCGGAATGAAAGACACACAGACTGAAGGAAAGAAATAGAAAAAGATATTCCATGCAAATGGAAACAAACAACAAAAAAGCTAGGTTAGCAATACTTTATCAGACAAAATAGACGTTAAAATAAACGTTATTTGAGACAAAGAAGGACATTACATAATGATAAAGTGATCAATCCATCAAAAGGATATATCCCAAGTAAACATTTATGCACCAAACATAGGAGAACCTAAATGTATAAAGTATTTATCGACCAACATAAAGAGATCGACAGTAATAGATCATAGTAGGGGACTTTAACAACTAACTCATGACACCAATAGGCAGATCTTCCTGGCCAAAAAAATCAACAAGGAAGCACCTGTCTTTAATGACACACTAGACCAGATGGATTTAATTGATATTTTTAGAGTATTTCACCTCAAAGCAGCAGAATATGTATTTTTTTCAAATGCACATGCAACATTTTCCAAGATAGACCACATGTTAAGCCACATAACAAATCTCAATAAATTTAAGGCTGAAATTATATCAAGCATCTTCTCCAACCACAATGACATAAAACTAGAAATCAATTACAAGGAAAAAACTGAAAAATATACAAACGGATGGAGGCTGAATAACATGCTACTAAACAATGAATGGGTTAACAATGAGGTCACAGAAGAAATAAAAAATACTTTGAGAGAAATGAAAATGAAAACACAATGACTCAAAATCTATGGGACACAGTGAAAACAGTCCTAAAAGGGAAGTTCATAGCAATAGAGGCCTACCTCAAGAAACAAGAAAAATCTCAAATAAACAATCTAAACTCACACTTAAAAGAACTAGGAAAAAAACAGCAAACAAAGCCCAAAGTGGATAGAAGCAAGGAAATAATAAAGATCAGAGTGGAAATAAACAAAATAGAGTCTTATAAAACAATACAAAAGATCAATGAAACCAAAATCTGGTTCTCTAAAAGATAAACAAAATTGATAAATCTTTAACAAACTTATCATGAAGAAAAAGAGAGAAGACCCAAATTAATAAAATCAGAAAGAAACGAGGAAAAGTGACAATTGACACAAGAAATAAAAAGGATTATAAGAAAATACTGTGAACAATTATATGCCATCAAGTTAGACAATCTGGAAGAAATGGATGAATTCCTAGAAACACACAATCTTCCAAGCCAAATCAACAAGAAAATCTGAACCAACATTTTACTGCTAACAAAATTGAATCAGTAACCAAAAAACTCCCAACAAACAAAAGTTCTGGACTAGAAGGCTTCACAGGTGAATTTTACCAAACATTCCAAGAATTAACCCCTGTTTTTTTTCCAACTATTCCAAAAAACTTAAGAGGATGAGGCCAACATTAGCCTGATTCCAAAAACCAAAGATGATACAAAAAAAAAAAAAATACTATAGGCTAATATCCCTGATGAATATAGATGCAAAAATCCTCAACAAAATTGTAACAAACTGAATTCAGCAATACATTAAAAAAAATCATACACCATGATCAAGTGGGATTTATTCCTGAGATTCAAAGGTTGCTTTAACACTCACAAATCAATTGATGTGATATATCACATAAACAAAACAAAAGATAAAAATCATATGATCATATCAAAAGATTCAGAGAAAGCATTTGACAAAATCCAACATCATTTATGATAAAAACTCCCAGCAAAGTGGGAATAAAGGGAACATATCTCATTATAATAAAGGCCAGATATGACAAACCCACAGCTAACATCACACTCAACAGGGAAAAGCTAAAAGCATTTTCCTTAAGATCAGGAATAAGACAAGGATGTCCACTTTCATCACCTTTATTCAACATGGTAAATCAGACAAGAAATAGAAAGAAAGGGCATCTAAACTGGAAAGAAAAAAGTAAAACTATCATAATTTACAGATGATATACTATAGAGAACCCCATAGTTTCCACAAAAAAAATTATTAGAACTGTTAAATAAATTAAGTAAAGTAGCAGGATACACAATTAATATTCAGAAATTGGTTACACTTTTACACACTAATAATGAATTACTAGAAAGAGAAATTAAGAAAACAATTCCATTTCAATTATATCAATCAATCAATCAACCAATCAATCAATAAAATAGGAATGAATTTAACCAAGGATGTTAAAAACCTGTACTTGTAAAATTATAAGACACTGAAGAAAGAAAGTGAAGAAGGTACAAACAAATGGGAGCATATACTATACAGTGCTCATGGATAGGAAGAATTAACATTGTTAAAATGTCCATACTACCCAAAGCAATCAATAGATTCAGAGCAATCTCTATCAAAATACCAAAAGCATTTTCATACAACTAGAACAAATAATCCTAAAATTTATATGGAACCATAAAAGACCCTGAAGAGCCATGGCAATCTTGAGAAAGAAGAAAAAGTTGGAGGTATCCCACTACTGATATCAAACTATACTACAAGGCTTTAGTAATCAAAACAGCATGATACTGGCATAAAACAGACACATAGATCAATGGAACAGAATAGACAGTCCATAAATAAACGCATGCTTATATGCTCATTTAATCTATAACAAAGGAGGCAAGAATATACAATGGGGTATAGACACTCGACTCAATAAATAGTGTTGGAAAAATGACAGATACATGCAAAAAAATGGAACTAGACCATCTGTTACTTTCTATACAAGAATAAATTCAAAATGGATTAAAGACTTACATGTAAGACTCAAAACCATAAAACTTCTAGAAGAAAATATAGGCAGTAAACTCTCTAACATTGCTCTTAGTAATATTTTTTCCTGATATATCTCTTTGGGCAAGGGAAACAAAAGAAAAAATAAACAAATAAGACTACATCAAACTTAAAATTTTTGCACCACAAAGGAAACCATGAACAAAACAAAAAGATAACCTACTGAAAGGGAGAAGATATTTACCAATGATACACCTGATAAGGTGTTAATATTTTAAATAAATAAAGAACTCATACAACTCAGCACCAAAAAAAAGCCAGTCCAATTAAAAAATGGGCAAAGGATCTGAACAGACATTTCCCCAAAAAGTACATACAGATGGCCAATAGATATATGGAAAGGTGCTCAACATGTTGTCGTCCTGAACAAAATGGGAGTACTATTATCAAGGAAGAAGCGGAGAATAGTTATAGAACAAGTAATTACAATATCTGCCATGCCTACTGAATGGCAGGAACTGAAAGTCTCCTGTGCTTTTTCTACTATACTGCAACTTCCTTTTAGTTTTTAGATAGATGAACAGGGCTGAAAACATAACTTGCAGGGCTCAGTGCAGAATGAAAGTATGGAGCCCCATGTTGAAGAAACAGGAGAAAAGTGCCATTACAAGGTACTAAAATAAAATTTTTTTTTCCTTTCTTTTATATTCTCTCAACTTTTATGGTATTTTAAAATTTGTTACTTAGTGTCATTCTAAGCAAAGAAAAATTAAAAGTTAAAAATTAAAAATTAAAAGTTATTAGCATGAAATTTACTATACATCTTTATATTTTACAATGCAAGTTTTAAAATGCAAATATAAGAGCTTTTAATATGTAGGTATGCATAATCATTGAAATTACACATTTTGTATTTCATATGTGTACATGCATCAGTATTTTGTTCTTACCAAAATACTGAAAATGCTGCTCAAGTCTAACACCATTTTTAAAATTTCATTTTACTTACTGCCATTGCGACAACATGGATGGACCTTGAGATAATTATGCTAAGAGAAATAAGCCAGACTGAAAAAGTTGAAAATCACATAATGTCACTTATATGTGAGATATAAACCTAAAAGCAACAAATGAACGGGACAAACAGAGACTTAGGGACATGGACAATGGACTAGTGGTTACCAGAGGGTAGGGGGTAGGTGAGGAAGGGAGAGATGGACAGGGTAAAGGGAGTCAAATATATGGTAGTTGAAGGAAACTGGACTTTGGGTGGTAATCACACAATAGGATATAAAGATGTCAAACTATAATGCACACCTGAAAGTTATAAAACTGTATTAACCAATGTTACTCCAATAAACGATAAAAAATAAAATAAAATTTTATTTCCCCTTTTTCACATTTAAAAATTATTTGATTTTTTATTTGTCAATTACAGTTGAAATTCAATGTTGTTATATTAGTTTCAGGTATTCAGCATAGTGGTTAGACATTTATATAATTTATGAAGTGATTCTCCATAGTCTAATACCCAGCTGGTACTATACAATTATTACAATATTATTGACTATGGCAAACATCTTTTGCTTTTACCTTTCATCCTATTTCTGCCTTAAAGACATATGTGTTGCCTAGAAGTATGAGAGCCATTTTGAGATACAGGGATGAAAGTTACATGCTAAGAATAGAAAAGTAGAAACATAGAAAGCTGCTTACCTCTGAACTTCTTAGTAGGCGAGAAAATAAATCCCTATTTGGTAAGTCACTATACTTAGGTTTCTGTTACTTGTCTTGAACACTATCAATTCCTAACTAATAAAGGCTGACTGGATAACATGAAAACTCATCCACTACAAATACACAAGGTGCTAAAAAAATTATTTTAGTATATACTTGAGCTTACCAAAATATAGGAAAATACTTAGGTAGCAGAAATATAGAAGGAACTGAACACCAGAGCCAGGAGCACACAATATGAGCCTGTTTTCAGAGTGGAGGGGATTGGATGAGGAAGGTATTTGAATGTTTAAATCATATAGTAGCCAGAGATTAACTTTGGTCCCTCTTGCAAGCAGAAATTAAAACTATGCACCCCTCCTCAGGCCCTCTGCTGACATAAAATTCTGCAAAGTTCTGCAAACATGAAGATGGTACCCACCAGTTTCTGTCCCTGGAGAATGTTTCAGAAGTCTCTTAGATGTATGTGTTAAATTAGATGCCTCCAAAAAATAGTTTACAAGAGGATTTGTAATCATGGTCTGTGCTCTTGCTGATTAGGGTTTCAAATTTACAACATCTGAATGATCTTGGAACTTCCAAGCCCGGAAAGAAATTCATATAAAAATTGGTCACTGGTCAATGATAACCTTAAGGATCTCAGGCAGAGAGAAAGAGAGAGAGAGAGAGGAAGAGGGAGAGAATATTTTTTAAAAAGACTGAAAAACCGATTCAGATTTAAAGAAAATTGATCAATATGACAACTAGGTGCAATACTTGATCTTAGCTTGGATGCTTTTGCTTTTAAGACATTATACAATAATCAACAAAACTTGAATGAGGTTTCTGGGAAAAAAAAATGTTTATATAGGTTGGTACTATTCTTGCAACATTTTTATTAGTTTGAAATTGTTTCAATATAAAAAATAATGTTTTTAAAAGGAAGAAAATGGGTTCCAGTTCAAGATGGTGACCTAGGAAGTTCTTGAACTCAACTCCTTCCATAGATACACTGAATCTATAACTACACATGGAACAATTTCCTCTTGAAAAAAACTGCTGGTTGAGCAATAACTACACATCAGGAAAATGAGAAGAAAACTGTATCGAAGTGGGTAGGAGAAGCTGGGACAAAATCTCACCATATACCCCACCTCCAGGGCAGTGACCTAATAATCTCTAGAGGGAACTCAAACCCTGAGAAGCAAAAAGTTTGAACTCCACATCAGGCACCTCATCTTTTAAGATCTATAAGTGAAAGGTGAGCCCTCAAAATATCTGGCTTTGAAAACCAACAGAGCTCATGTCCATGAGACCCACAAGACTGTAGGGATCTGAGAAACAGCTCTTGAAGGGCTCACTTGCTTGGACTCACTCAAACCAGAACCCGACTCAGAGGCAGCCAACAGTGCTCCAACTTAGTTTATGTGAAAGAGAATCATCTGTTTATATTAATGCATTGATCTGAGGGGCAGGCATCTAATCTAACACACACATCTAAGAGACTTCTGAAATATTCTCCAGGGACAGAAACTAGTGGGCACCATCTTCATGTTCTCCTTCAGCCTTGCTCTAGCCTTAGGCATCATCTTTCTTTTTTTCCTGTGAATGTCATCTTATGCTCTCCCTCTGCCTTGCTCTAGCTATCATGCACAATCTTTCTTTTCTTCTTCCAGAGACTGCCATCTCTACACTCCTCCTCTGCCAGCAGGCACCTTTGTACTGTCCCTCTCCTGCATTCCAGAGCACAGTATCTACCAGAAGGGAGTTTTTACACATCTCTGGTACAGATTTGTGTACCTATCACCCAGGGAATGCCCCTTGATTGCCTAGCTCTGAAGGCCAGGGGGGCTTGCATTCCTGGGTCCTATGGAAACAGTTCTTTGTAAGCTACCACCTCTGGGCATTGCACTAACAACAGACTGAGACACATCTCTGGGCTTTCTGTGAAAGAGGACTATTTGCTGGGCCAGGGTTTGACTTGAGGGGCAAACTTCTGGAGTGACACATATGTAGAGGCCTAAGAAAGCACTCAGGGAACAAAGGCCAGTGGACACCATCTTTGTGCTCTCCCTCTGCCTCACTCCAGCTCACCAGTATCTCCAAGAAAGGAGATTATACCTTTGCTTGGTGCCCTGATTTTTGATACTGATTCCAGGGGAGATTTTTACATGGCCTGGCTCTCATGGCCAGTGGGACTTATACTCACAGGTCCCACAGGATTGTAACCTACAGAAAAAGAGTCCTTAAATAGCTACCCCTCTCAAGATACAGCAAGAAACAGATTCAGGAGCTCAGTCTCTTCATGAAAGAGGCCTATTAGCTAATCATCATAGATGCAGCCTGAGAGGCAGGATTCTAATTAAACACAAATCTGAGGACTGACTGTAATCCTTTCCAGAAACCTGACTATCCTCATGCTCTCTCTTTGCTATCCTCCAAAGACTAGTATCTCCTGGTGGGGGCGGGGGACACTTACATGTGCTTGGTGCTCTGTTTTTTATGTCTGGTATCCTAGTTTTTGCATTACCACTTAGGGGACACCCCTTAGCCACCTGGTTCTGGTGGCCAGGGGTGCTTGTATGCCTGAGTCTCACAGGACTATAACAACTGGAGAGAAAATTCTTGTCAAGTTTCCACCTAGGGCACTGCAAAGACAGCAGACTGAAACACATCGCCAGTCTTTCTGTGACGGAGGCCTTATTTGTCTGTCCTGGAGCTTCAGTCTGCAGGGAAAACTTCAGAATTGGCACACACTGGGGCCTTAGGAGTTACTCACAGGGAACAGGTCCAATGGACACCATCTTTGTACTTTCCCTCTGCCTCATTACAGCTCACCAGAATCTCCCAGAAAAGAGCTTTTACGGTTGTCTAGCACCTCTATTTCTGTGACTGACCCCTAAGGGACACATCCAGGTCTCCTGGCTCTGGTGGCCAGCGGGACTTATGCTTGCGGTCCAACAGGACTTCGTATATCTGCATACTTTAAAAGATGCTGTCTAAGGGTCTGGCTTCCAATCAGCTTCATTTTAGGTGCTGAATAAGATCCTCTCCTTTGAGACACTGACAGGTCTTGACATACCCTCAACTACTAGGAGCTATTAAAAATAAAATAGGTTGCTTTTACACTATCAAAGGTTTGAGACACAAAAAAAACCAGGGCAGGGCTGAACAACAAAATTCATCTCCTACACAGGACAACCTTTCAAGAGTGGGAGAGGTACTTGTTTCATCTAAAGAATATAAATCAATACAGAGAGTCAAATGAAATGAAGAAACAAAGAAATATGTTCCAAACAAAAGAATAAGATAAAGCCTAAGAGAGGGTAAAAAAAACTTTAATGAAACAAAGATTAGTAATTTACCTGATAAAGATTTCAAAAAATGGTCATAAAAATGCTCACAAACCTGAGAGAAGAATGAACACAGTGAGAACTTCAACAAAGAGACAGAAAATATAAGAAAGTACAAAACAGAAGTCACAGAGCTGCAGAAAATAATAAGTGAACTGAAAATACACTAGAAGGATTCAACATCAGAAGAGATAAAGTAGAAGAAAGGATCAGCAACTTGAAGACAAGGCAATGGAAGTCACTCAGAGCAACAAAAAGAAAAAATGAAAAAAAAAAATGATAGCTTAAAAACCTTATGGGAAAACTGTTAAGCAGAATAACAGTCACACTATAGGGGGTCCCAAAAAAGAGAAGAGAAAGAGTCAGAAAAACTATTTAATATTTGAAAACTCCCCTAACCTGGAGAAGGAAAAAGGCATCCAGATCCAGAAAGCCCAGAGAGTTCCAAAATGAAGAACCCAAAGATATCCACACCAAGGTACATTTCAATTAAAATATCAAAAGTTAAAGAGAAGGAAAGAATCTTAAGAACAGTAAGATAAAAAGAACTCGTTACATACAAGGGAACCCTAATAAGCCTACCAACAAATTTTTCAGCAGAAACTTTGCAGGCCAGAAGGGAGTGGCATGATATATTCAGAGTGCCAGAAGAAAAAAATTCTGAACTAAGAATACTCTACCTGGCAAAAGTGACATTCAGAATTGAAGAAGAAAGACAGTTTTCCAGACAAGCAAAAGTTAAAGAAGTTCATCATCACTAAGCTAGCCTAACATGAAATGTTAAAGGGATTTCTTTAAGCTGAAAAGAAAAAGTGCTAATTAGTGACAATTGGTTCTCTGAAAATATAAACAGAAGTGACAAACCTGTAGTTAGACTTAGCGAGAAAAAAGAGAGGACTCAAAAAAGAAAAACACACGCACACAAAAAGTCAGAAATAAAAAAATATTAAAACTGATACCACAAAAATACAAAAGATCATAAGAGACTATTATGAACAATTATACACCAACAAATTGGACAACCTAAAAGAAATGGATAAATTCCTAGAAATATACAACCTACCAAACCTGAATCACGTAGAAATAGAAAATCTGAAAACAAAGATTACTGACAAGGAGATCAGTAAAACAAAAGTCCAAGTCAAGATAGCTTTTGGTGAATTCTACCAAACATTTAAAGAAGAATTAATACCAATCCTTCTCAAACTCTTCCAAAAAATAGAAGAGAGAATACTTTTGAACTCATTTTACATGGCCAGCATTACCCTGATACCAAAACTGGGCAAGGACACCGTTAGAAATGAAAATTACAGGCCTATATCCCTAATGAACAGAGATGCAAAAATCCACAGCAAAAAATTAGCAAACCCAATTCAAAAACACACTAAAAGGATAAAACACAATAATCAAGTTAGATTTATTACAGAGATGGAAGAATGGTTTAACATTCACAAATCAATAACAGGGTATGCCATATCAATAAAATAAAAGATAAAAATCACACGATCTTCTCAAAAGATGCAGAAAAAGCATTTGACAAAATCAACATCCATTTTTGATTAAAACTCTCAACAAAGTGAGTACAGAAGGAATGTACCTCAATATAATAAAGGCCATATATGACAAGCCCAGAACTAACATCATACTCAATAGTTAAAACCTGAAAGATTTTCCTCTGAGACAACGAACAAGACAAGGATGTCCACTCTTGCTACATAACATTGAAAGTTTTTTATTTGATATAACATTGAAAGTCCTAGCCACAGCAATCAGGCAAGAAAAAAATAAGATGTTCACATTGAAAAGGAAGAAATAAAACTGTCATTATTTGCAGATAACATTATATCTATATATATATATACAGATATACATCTTAAAGACTCCAACAAAAAGACTGTTAGAACTAATTTTAAAGTTCAGTAAAGTTACAGGATACAAATTAGTACATGAAAATTTATTGTGTTTCTATAGATTGATTACAAACTATCAGAAAGAGAAACTAAGCAAACAATCCCATTTACAATTACACCAAAAGAAATAAAATACCTAGGAATACATTTAACTGAGGAAAAAAAACCTGTGTAATAAAAACAGTAAAATATTAATGAAAGAAACTGAAGACACAGATAAATAGAAAGATATTTCATGCTCATGGATTGAAAGAATCAATATTGTTAAAATATCTATACTACCCAAAGCAAACTCAGATTCAATGCAATTCCTATCAAAATTCTAACAACATTTTTCACAGAAATAGAGCAAACAATGCTAAAATTTGTATGAAACCACAAAAGACCCCAAATAGCCAAAGCAATCTTGAGAAAGAACAAAGCTGGAAGCATCACATTCCCTGATTTCAAACTATATTACAAAGCTATAATAATCAAAACAGTATGGTATTGGCATAAAAACACACACATAAATTATTGGAATAGAACTAAGAGCTTAGAAATAAACCCATGCATATATGGTCAATTAATTAATGACAGAGGAGCAAAGACTACGCAGTGGAGAAAGGAAAGTTTCCTCATTAAATGGTGTTGGGAAAATTGAACAGCCACATGCAAAATGATGAATCTAGACCACTATCTTACACCATGAACAAATATTAACTCAAAATGAATTCAACACTTGAATGTAAGACCTCAAACCATAAAACTTCTACAAGAAAACATAGGTGGTAAAGTCTCTGACATAGATCTTTGTTATGCTTTTTTGAATCTGACACCATGAGCAAAAGCAACAAAAGCAAAAATAAAATGTAGAACTACATCAAACTAAAACACTTCTGCATTTACAAAGGAAACCATCACAAAATGAAAAGTTAACCTACTGAATGAAAGAAAATATTTGCAAACCATATATCTAATAAGGGGTTAATATCCAAAATATATAAAGAACTCATACAATTCAATGGCAAAAGTAACAAATAATCCAATTTTTAAAAACAGGCAGAAATCTGAATAGACATTTTGCCCAGAGTAGACATAAAGATAGCCAAATGTACATGAAAAGATGTCCAACATCACTAGTCATCAGGGAAATGAAAATCAAAACCACAATGAGCTATCCCTCACACCTATTAGAACAGCTATTATCAAAAAGACAAGAATTAACAAATGTTGGTTAGAATATGGAGAAAAGGAACCTTTGTACACTGTTGGTAGGACTATAAATTGGTATAGCTACTATGGAAAACAGAATGGAAGTCCGTCAAAAAATTCAAAATGGAACTACCATATGATCCAGTAATTCCACCTCTGAAGAAAAAACAACAACACTCATTCGAAAAGATATATACACCCCCATGTTTATTGCAGCATTATTTACAACAACCAAGATATGGAAACAACCTAAAAGTCCATTAAGGGATGAACGGATAACACACACACACACACACACACACACACACACACACGAATACATACATGCAATGGAATATTATTCAACCATAAAAAGAATGAAATCTTGCCATCTGCAACACTCATGGACCTTTAGTCATTATCCTAAGTGAAATAAGTCAGCAGACAAAGACAAATACTATTATACTGCATGATATCATTTATATGTGGAATCTAAAAACAAAACAAAAAATAAAAAAGCTAAACTCATAGATACAGAGAACTTATTGGTAGTTGCCACAGTTGGGTGTGGGGGGTAGGATAGGAGAAATGGGTGAAAGGGATCAAAAAATATAAACTTTCATTTATAAAAAAGCCATGGGAATGTAGTGTACAGCATTGCGACTATAGTTAATAATACTGTACTGCATGTTTGAAAGTTGCTAAGAGGGCAGATCTTCAAAGTTCTCATCACAAGAAAAAAAAAATTTTTTGTAACTACATTAAGGTGACAGTGTTAACTAGATTTATTATGATGCTCATTTCACAATGAATACAAATAGTAACTCATTATGTTGTACAATTGAAACTAATATAATGTCACATGTCAATTACACATCAATTTAAAAGAAGAAAAGAGGAGAAGATGAAAAAGAGTTCTGAGAAAAAAAAAAATCCCAGAACTTAATCAATCAGACCTGGGGAATATGATGAAATCATTAAAGGGGACTCAGATTTCTAGCTTAGATAACATGGTGCATATAATTCAATTTACCATTCTAGGAAACCAAAGAAAAGCAACTTTCAGGAAAACAAACAACAGGCTCAGCACTAGAAATATTGAATCTGTAGTTGGAAATTTAGTCTGGGGAGGAGAGTCACAAAAGAACAGTATACATCTTGCCTTGATTACTTTATACATTTAAAAAATTATTTGAGAATCCACTAAAGTTGCCAAGAAAATAGTCCATTAAAATATAAAAATGAATAGAAATAGTCACTATTCTTGAGGGACTCAATCCAGTAGGAGAAATGGAAATAAAGGAAAGTACTTTCAACTCTTCCAAGTTGTGGAATTCTCACTCTTCCCTTAGGATACCTCATCTACTGTCTGAGATATGTATCTATCTAATAAATGTAAGGTGAGGATATCAGTGTCATTCCCCATTTTTTTAATTAATGAAAGAAAAAATTTTATATTAGATAAAAATAAATATAAAATTCTAATATTTCTTTCTATACCCCAGTGGATCATCTGGCATATCACATGAGGTATATATACCTTCGCTTTAGATGTCATTGGTCTAGACATGAGGTAATGAACTCCTTATCTGCCACTACCAAAAACAAAATTAAAAAACACAACATACTACCTAAAATGCCATTTTAATAAAGGTTTTGTTTATTTTTAAGCTAAAAACTCTAGGGATGATTTCACATACTCAGCACTTTGTATAACCTTAAAAAGACTGCTTTCCTGATATCTTGTACTATTGGAATAAGACGTTAGTATAGTGGACGGAAAAAAAAGAAAACATTAAAAGGTTATTTGGAACTCCTATAGAAAGAATAAGCCTCCAAATTAGAATCCAGGTTACTAGTTATAGGCTGAAGGTGAACATTTAAGAGTAGTCTGGATTCCTTCCTTGGCATTTCATCATACTTATAACTACTTATTGAATTTCCATCTTACCAGATTAGTTATAATTTCCCATGACAGCAAGAGCTGTCTTGTTGCCTGCTGTATTCCTAGCTATAAGAACAGTGCCATGTGGCACATGGCAGATGTTCAAAATGAATGAATGTATAAAATGAATGAATAAAAGAATGAAGTCACCATTAGCTAATCAAAGAGAATAGAACCAAAAACAAGTGCTGAACATTGAGCTTTGAGGAATACCAACTGTAAAGCCATCAGAAGTGCCAGCAGTGTAGATTGAGAAAGTCCAGACAGTAACAGGACCTTACTAGGATAGAGTAAGGTTTAGGAAGGGGTGTGTAGTTTGGAAGAAGGTGAATAGAATCACTATGGAAGTCCGAGAAAAGGCCATCTAATTTATCAAGACCATAACTGGCAACCTCAAAAATGCTGTTTAGATATAGAAGTGGAAGTCTACCACATGAAATTATGCAGGAAATGGATGGTAAGGAAACACAAGCAATACACTAGTCTTATGAATTTGTTAGTGAATCAAGAGAAGCAGTATGATAGTTATAGAGGGCTCAACAAGATGTGATTTTTTTCAAATCAGGAAGATCTATACCTTTGAGGAAGAGGATCCAGAGTTTTTTCCTCTAATGGTAGATATGATATTGTGATCCTTTTGTAGAAATGGCCATAGATTATGGCAAATAAACTTATTGTGAAAATAGACATCTTCAAAGAGAAAGTGCTTTTCCACATAAAAATCTAAAATAGACATAAATGAAAAACAAGATTCCTGATTATATATTTCCTTTCTCATATTTCTGGAAAAATAGGTTTAGATGAACTAGATACATGCAGTATTTTTGGTCTGGGAGATTCATTCTATTGGACTTATCTTAGAAGAAGTGGTTGATTCTTTCACCACCACGAAGGATTAAAAAACACAAATATTTATGTTATCTGTTTGTTTCTTGTAATGCCCTTAGGAACTAGTCTTTCAGCCTTTAACAAAGGCATTGCTTCTGTGACTACTGTTTCAATGTAAAACAGTGAAGCCTGAATGTTAACTCATTTCATTGCCTGCGGGGCCTGCATTTTCCCAGCCCTAATATAACAAAAAGGCACAGCGACACAAAAAAATAGTGTTTTCTTATTCTTGAAATGTCTCTCTCCATGCTTGTACCTGTTTTAATTTAGTCCAAGTATGGGCTGTATCATGAAGACTGCTTAAGAAGATATTTGTAATTATAGGTTTTTGAACAGATTTCACAGCATATTCTCCTTTATTATTAAAATTCTCCACTCGTAATCTTTAAGTGTTATTCTCACTCACCATTTTATACTTCTTTGCGTCCTCCACTTGGCACTTTGTGTCCCACGCACCATACTTTGCATACAGTAGACACCTAGGGTTGATTCTGTAATCCAGCATGAGCATGCTGCCTTAATGCAGTTACGAAGTCCTGCGGCAGCAAACAGTTACGGAACTTCTACTGGGGGTGGAGAAGTTCCTGAAGGATGCTGAGTAAAGGAACTGAGAGCTTCTTGAGGGCAGGACAGAATCAGCATGGTATCTCCAACACATGATTCACTTCTGGTACACAGTAGATACTCAATAACGCTGAAAGAATGAATAGATTCGGTGGAGTCAATAAATTCAACCCTATTCTGAAAACGTTCGCCGCCGAGTTCCATCCAGGCGCCGGCTGCGAGTGCTACAAGATGACTGGGCGCTGTTTCCAACTTCACAGACATTGTAATTCTATGCTACAATTTTCGTATTTTCTCTTACGACAAAAAGGGGAATTTGAGTTGTCTCTCCTAGGGGACTTAACTGCAAACGTGCGGCACCTCTGCGGCCGCGCGGCGCGCCCCTCACAGCGAACGCAACGCACCCTTGGGCGGAGCGGACCAAGATCCCAGCGCGTCCCGCGGCTGCGCCGCGACGATCCTGAGGGGGTCGCTGTTCCCGCGATAACCTTTATAAAGGCTCCGCCCCGCGGCCGGCGCTCGCTTCCACCGGTGGGGGCCCTGCCCCGCACGGCCGGAACGCCGGTCGGTTCGTCTCCAGCTCGCCCACCGCGGGCAGCGCCGACGTTAGCGGCCGCACCCTGGACGGGATAGGCCCTGCGTCTCAGCTGCTGCCGCTCGGAGGCGCTCGTTCTCTCCCTTCGCCCCACCCTCTCTCTCCCCCTTGACGGAAACGACAGCTGCGGCGGCAGGGCTGGCGCCGCCTCCCTCCACCTACCACGTCTGTCCCCGCCACTCCCGCCCGGCGCCCCAGCCCGGCCGCGGCGCCTCCGCCTCCCAGCTAGGTCAGCGGGCAGCTCCGCCCGGCTGCCGCCCAGGATGAACATCATGGACTTCAACGTGAAGAAGTTGGCGGCGGACGCGGGCACCTTCCTGAGCCGCGCTGTGCAGGTACCATGTTGGGGGTTCAAGGGGAAGGTTGGCGGTGCCCAGGGGGCCAAGGAGGGGACGCCGGAGCGCCCAGCCCGAGGCAGCGCCCTCCACACCCAGTCTCGCCGACCGCACGGCAGGCCTGCTGCGGCCGGAGGCCCGGGTGATGGGCGCGGCCTGGTGCCCCTGCGGGCCTGGCTGTCGTTTTCTGTACCCCTACAGCCCAACCGCCGCTTCCCGGGAAGTGAGGCGCGGTGGAGACGCGACCGGGAGTTTCCTCCCGCCCCATGAGGACACCTTGAGTTGGGCCTCGAGCTGACGCATAGCACCTCCGCCTTTCTGACCCCACGACGCGGGTGCTGGTGTGACCTCGCGGGGCGGGAGGAGGCCTTGCGCGTCCCGGCGCGGCAGCAGAGACACGGACTATTTATTCTTGCACCACCCCCACCCCTTCCTTTCCTCTCTCTCGCCCTCCCCATTGATTCTAAGAAGGAAGTTTCCTTTTCCTGCCCCTCAACCCAAAGAGCTGCCAACACAGTTCCCCTCCAGCCCTCTCTCTCCATGAAAGGACAGTCCCTGGCCTTGGCAGTCCGCGAAAGAAATGGAGATCGCCACTTGGTGTCCAGACTTTGCCAAGGCCATGGGAAACATGGAGTTTGGGGGTTCCCACTCATTCTCAAAATGATAAGCAGGCGGTAGGGCAAGGGGAGAGGGGAGAGATTCATGTGCCTATAGTCGCAGCGAAAGGCTTCAAAATACAGTTTGGAGGAAAAAGTTAACCATCTCGCGGTATTCCCCTACCAAGGAAGTATCAGTACTGGGGAACTTGGACAGTCATCACCCACATTATGCCAGTTCAGTTAAATCTATGAACAGATGTAAATTTCACAACATGGGTTGTAAACAATCTGGTGTTTAAGTTAATGACATAGTCACAGTAGCAACAATCTCTTTTGTGAGGAGAAAACAAAGATTTCTAATATGCATAACAAACCGATATTGAAATGTAAAACAGTTGCATTGCTTTACTACTCTCCTTGTCTCCTTTACCCCAGTTTTATTGGCATAGTTGATCTTACATTGCACTATTCTTGGCAAAAGAATGGTAGAACTAGAACAAGGTAACAGCTGCCTTAATTGTGAAAAAATTATGTCAAACATTTTGCTAGCTATTTGACGAATTATCTCCAGTCCTTTCTGTAACTTTGCCAGGTAGATACTATTAGCTCCCTTTTATACGTGAGGAAGCAGCCTCAGAGAGATTAGGTAACTTGCCTAGCTCACATGGCTAGTAAATAGCCAGGTATTGTCCGATCTACTACTTATTGTAAGCTCTCTCTTCCTGGATAAAAATTGCAGGTTTTGGATATATGGAATAATGGAATATTTTAGCTTAAGAGACCTTAAAGATCATCTAGTACAATCTAAGCATTTCATTAATACTTAAGCAAGTAACAATTATGAGATGGGAAATTCCTTCTAGGTATTGATTTCCAAGTTCTAAAATCTGCATGGTTCTCCTTCTCCTCCACTAAAATATATTTATGCCTCCACTATAGGGTATATTGTAATGACATTGAACCTTATCGTTAAAATAATTTCTTGATTTAAATTAGCCTTCTACTAGTTCAAAGACTAGGTGCAAGAATGAGAGTCTGCAATGAAATTTAACTTGTGAGACGGTGTTGACTGCATAAGAGGCAGAGCCTTTGGTATTATTTTAATGCTGATTCCCTAAGATTCTAGATGCTAATGCAGATTTGATACTATATAATGCCACTCCTTTAAATACAGTTAGGTAAGTTTTCAAGTATATAATCCAACTGTTTAAATAGGACATATATTAGAATTTGATTTAAGTTGTCAATAGACTCAATTTTAAAAATCTGGCAAAGCTCTCAAAATGTGCTGCTTCACAAGTAATTTATAATTACTCATTGTTTCACATTCTTTAGGTAAAAGTTTTTAAATTCTATCCTAATCTGTTAGCTATCAAATAATTTTCAGTCTTAAAAAAAGTACCTACTCCGTGTGTACCTGTCACTACTATTTTGGACACTGGTGATACAGTAGTGAATAAAATCAACAAAACATCTGCCCTCCGAGAGCTTACAGTCGTCTATCAGGAAAGGACAAACTATAAATACCTGAGGTGGGGGTAAAGAAAAAGGCCAGAGAGGACAGGTTAATGGCAGAGGTGGCAGTTGCCCTGTTGTTGGTCAAGGCAAGTCTTTCTAATGGGATCATATTCGAAGAGACCTCAAGAAAGTCACAGTTCCCAGTTTTTTAGAGAAAAAGGATTTTAGGGAGAGGAAACAAGTGCAAAGACTGAGGTTGCAGGGGTACTAGGGAGACCAGTTAGAGAGCTTTGGCCATAGGACAGGCAAAATATGACTAAATAAGAGTGATAGCAGGAGAAGTTCAGAATCTGTCCAGTACTGCTTGTTAGATTAGCTCTGGGGTATAAGAAAAATGAGTCAAGGATGACTCAGATGTTTTCTTGAGCCATTTACTAAGAAGGTGAAAAATTCAGGAGAAATAGGCTCCTTTATTGCGTCTTTTTTATATTAAGTCTGTATATGTTAGATTTTCTGAAATATTGATGTATAAACTATTTCATATCTGAGAAGTGCTTTAATATATTTCAGAAGAAAAAAGGAGTATTTGAAACAACATTGGCAGAATGTTGCTAGGTGAAGCTTGGTTATGTGTTCATGAAACTTCATTATACTCTTTTACTTTTGTATATGCTTGACATTTTCACAATACATTTTTTTAAATAAACTATATTAGAAAAAAAGATGGTTCCAAATGTAACGTGAAATTTGAAATGCTCAGTAGTAATTTTAAACAAAACACTGCTTTTTCTTTTCAGTGTTTAGTCAACAACTGAGTTCCCACTCTAAATTGAGTTGACATCAGTATATTGCCAAAGTGCCAAGTTTCATGCTAAGAATAGCATTAAGAGCTATGCCAGTTACTCATTATAAGTAATAAGAACAGTGAGAATGGAATTCAGCGTTCACATTTCTAAATAATAATTTCTATTCAAATCAAATTATACTGTAAGGGATAGGCCATTCTCTGGTTGACCAACTATCATACATTTTTTTCATTTTATTAAAACATTTTTAAGTTAAAAATTAAACATGTTCTCTGTTTTAAAAAAGTAAAATCAAACTATTAAAGCATATAAATGGGTCTCATTACTCTCACCCTTCTAAAATTTGTGTGCTATGGTGCTATGAACTTCATGACTGCTGCCAGTTATTTTCTGAGAAAGAAAAACTTTTAAAACTTAGTTGCAAGGTTGGCCTTGATCTCCCATTCAATTTAGCAAGCGTTCATGGTGTATTTTAGCTGGAGATGTAAAGATGACTATGGTGATACTCTCAACAAGCTCTTGTCAGGTGCTACCTGGTTAGAATTCCAACTTGGCCAAATAGTCTCTCTCAAGCCCTTTTGAAATCCCATTTCCTTGATAGAATTTAAACTGCAAATCACTTCGCCATGTCTGTCAAATTCTAACAAATAAAACATGTCACATTCAAAGTCCATTTTATCATTATGCAAAAACTGTATTTAGTGTTCTCCAAAACTCTTCTTATCCTTTGGTGCTACTGGTGTTAATTTAGTAAACTAGATAGAAAACATTTGTTAACCTGATATTAAAACAGTTATGTATGAGCTTAAGACAGTGGTTCTTGGTATTAGCTGCATTTAAAATTATCTGAAGACTCTTTACAGGCTATAGCCCAGTCCAGTTAAATTAGAATCCTTGGGGTTGGATTTGGTATCATTGTTTTTGAAAGCTCGCCAACTAATTCTTAAGAGCAGCTAAAATTGAGAACCAATTAAGAAGGATCTACTTCACAGTTTATTAGTGCATTATATTCAGAATTTGTTATGCATTTTCTCCCAAGAAGTTTATGTTGCTTTTAAAATATTTCTTTACCCAAAGAATTGACAGTTAGAGTTTATATTAAATAAATGTCTTTAATCACACAGCCTTTTTACTTGTAGTCCTTTTTTTCTTTCTAGTAAAGCAGGATATGGAATCTAGGCTCCTTATTTTATACTACAGGCTACATTCCTGTCCTGTAGTAAAGGAAGGGTTACAATGCCTGGCATAATATGGCTGACTCAAAGACAATTTTTTCCTTAAGAGAAAATTTCCTTAGAGAAAATTATAAAGGGGATTAAACTTTTGGTTCTCATGTGATTTTACTGTATTACTGATGAAATATTATGAAAGAATTGTACATCAAATTACATTTTAAAGAACACTGGGTTTTAATGACTTATTTGCATGCTGACTTTCAATATGGGTTTTCACAAATGTTTTTAATTATTAAATGGTACTGCTATTCATTCATTAGAATATATGCTTAAAATTAACTGTAGTTTCTAATTAACAACTTATCAAGAGACTACAAAATAATGATTTTGGACTGAAAAATGTTGAAAAATAAAATTCTTAAGGGTAAAATTTAAAATTTTTGGTAATTAGGAATGGGATCTTTTTAAAAAAAGAATAGGTCTTTTGTCCTTCTGAAAAGAGTACTGCTACTATAATTTTATGTTTGCATGTAGGCGGTACTGTTAAGATCATAAAAACCTTGAAGGCAAGTCATATGCTGATCACACATATCACAGTAAAAGAAAATACATACAGTATTGTCCTTAAATATTTTTATTAATGATTTAAACTTCCTTAATTGACTTGATATAATTCATTTTCTGCAGTATATGCATTCTTAAAAATGTTTTAAAGGAAAATGTGTGAATTAAATACTGTACTATTTTGTTTATATGTCTTACCTTCTGATTAACACTGGAAAAAAAATCTGTAAGAGACCCCACAACGATAAAATCATGGAAAATATTATGCCTTTTACAATTATACATTTAAGTAATAAAATTTAAATTTTAAATTTCAACTTAAATGTATAACATTAGCAATATTCTTATATCTCCCCCCACACTTTTTTGTTGTTGTTGTTCATCCTACAGGATTAAAGTTACCCTTAACTTGATGATTACTGACTATCATATAGGAAGCAGAGGTGGACTGTAGGCTACAACTGATCGTAGCGCTGTGAACAAAGATGGGAGCAAGGAAGCATACAATACGTTTGGATAATTGCGATAGAAAATATTTGTTTAAAATAAGTATTTACTGGAAGGGTAGTGTAGTATAATAAGATTATGATTCAAATAGATTGAATCTCAATACTAACACCTTGAGGAAAATGTTTAACCATTCTGAGCTTCAACTTCTTCATCACTAAAATTATGATTCTTACCTATAACAATTTTTTTAGTGTTTGATATAAAATATACAGCTTAATATATGGTATTTTCTAATATATGCTAAGCCCTGATGTTGTTAAGAATACAGAAATATATTGTAAAAGATCTGACTGAGAAAAGAAAACATTAAACATATTAGAGGATAAAATGACCATATATAATGTACTGAAATGTGGGGCACAGATGTAGATAGAGTAAAAAAAAAAACGAAACTGTTTTTTGCTCTCAGAAAATGCAAATAAACATCAGATAGAATTTATTACTGATACTTAAATATATTGCTTATGTGGGCCTTTCTACAGAACTACTGTTTTTTAAACAGGTTTTCTATAATTAATCAGACTCTTTATCTCACTCATACTTAAGCATTCCGTACATTGTTTTTTGTTTTTTAGCCTTCCAAATTACTATAGTAAAAAAATAAAAAACAAAAAAAAACAAAAAAAAAACCCTATGTTTATAGAATTTTACTTTGTAAGTCAATTTACATATTTTGTTTCTTGCTTAGACTCATACACATAAATGACTTGTTGCAAATACTCGTGTTTGCTCTATACTTTTTCACTCACTTTGTCTTTTTTCACTAAAAAACTAAAAAAAGGTGTTTAATGAGCGATACATGTAAGGTAATGTCATGAGAATCGCAAAGAAAATATCATTAAATAATTAAGCAAACAGGCCTTTTGACCTAAAGATTAAAATATTTTATTTTCCAAATAATGAACTTTCTAATTGTTGGTTCCCTGAAATACTATTAAGAGAAAACTTACCCTGAAACCTAACTTGTATCAGATAAACTAAGTGATTATTTCTTTAATCACTATTTATAAATATTGTTTAGTAACTTCTAGCCCTTACATTTAATTCCAGTGTCTTTCTAAAACATAATTTTATGTACCAGAAAAAATAAGCCTGCAAGTTTATATTTTTTCATTTAGCTTTTTCATTTAGCTTTCCTGTAACAGAAACCATGTCTTTTGAGTCTTAGCAGAGTGCCTTCACAAAGACTGACCTAATGAATAATGATTTTTAAATTATAGATCTGTTGATTGTCGAATTACCTGTTCTTGGTTATTAAATAAAATTAAGAATTTCTACCAAAAAATATTTAATATGTGAAAAGGTGATACTAATGATCCTCTAGAAATATAACCAGAAGATAAATCATCAGGGGACTCTATATTTTTCCCTTGATTCTTTACATAACTCATTTCTTATCATTTGGTCTCAGGTTAGTTGTTACCTGCTCAGAGGTGCTATTTTCTAACCACTCAGGTCTCTCAATCATCAAATTCCTGCTCCCTCTTTCAGGCCCAGGTTGCATATCCCTCCCACTTTGAAGCTTTCCCTAATTCTCCTGCTCCCCTCTCCCTCTGCAGAATGAATTCTTCCTTCCTCTATACTTGAATTCATTAATTCACTCAGTTAATCATTGAGTAACTCACTCAAGAAACAATAGGACCATCTGTGTTGGTCCTCTCTCTACCATTTTTTTTAATCTTTGTATCCTTATTAAATTATGTACTTGTTTATTGTCTGCCGCCATTAAAAAGTAAGCTTCCTAAGAGCAGAAACCTAGTCTTGTTTTTTTGTTGCTGAAACCCATGTGTTTAGAATAGTGCCTAGCACATTATGGGTGTTTAATATGTGTGAAGGATGAATGGAATGAACAAACATACACTTATTAAGGTGCTAAGTGAAGAATTTTGTTCTATTGGTAGGTCAGCTTTTATAGGTGATGTTCACCTGGGTCTATGTTTTCCTTTTTTTTTTTTTTCCTCCTATTGGATGCTTTATCTGAGAGATAATCTGTTTAACCATTGGAAGTAGTAGACTTCAAATATGGAAACTTCTGTACCTTTAAAGGAGGTCTGTTGCTTAGAATCTCAGGGACCTGTAGAGCAGACCAGAGTTCTCTCTCAAGAATGAGATTGCAGAGTTACCCAGCTGACCTTGAGATCAGGGTTTTGATCTTTTGCCCAGTACCTCACCTATCCTCAGTTGCAGTACAGTGGAAGTTTACAGGCTTAGGCAATAGTTTTGGAACTGCTTTTATCAGGCCCACCCATTGAGTCTGGTCTTGGCTACAGGACAGTCTCAAAAAGACCTTCAGTAAAAGCTATCGAAGCTGTTATTTCTAGCCCTTGAACAAGACCTTTGGTGGGGAGTTGTAACCAGAGGTCTAAGAATAACATTCTAGAAGACCTTTTAGCTAAAAGTACTAACAATCAGTTGAAAGTATTAGACCAAGAAGAAGGATGCTGGAAGAAATAGATAATAAAACTCAGAAAAATGGAGCAACAAAAGATATTTTAAGAAATGAGAGAAAAAGCAAGATGAACATTTTATTAGCCAGAAATAAGTCATGACTAATGAGCATAGAATTAGTGCCAATGATATACCTCTTATGATGGGGGAAAGCCACAAATGCTGTAGAAGATAATTATGCATGATAAAGCAGCCTGTGTCATCATCACTTTTAGTTAAAAGTATCCAGAAGTATCCACAAAATCTACATGGAAATCTGTTTACTTCTTTATCATATGGAGAATGCTGCCTTTTCTCAAAAGCCAACACACTCAAGATAATAAAATTGATACATTGAGTATTTAACTTCGTTTTATGATCTTTAAAAAATGCCTTCGTAGTATGAATAGGATATATTCCAAAAGTTAGTCTGTAAATCAGTTGCTGGAACATATATGTCCTGAAGAAACAACTTAAACAATAGCTTCCCTGAACATCCCGTAAAAGCCTATCTAACTAGGTGTGATTAAAATGCCAATAGTACAAAGCCACATTAAACATAAACAGCCCTTTTTAAATTCAAAATAATAATTACCAGGCACTGAACAAAGTGATTTATATACATACTCTTAATTCTCAAAGCACTATAAGATATGTGTTGTCTCTCTTTTATGATAGAGGATGCCTAAGAAATATATAAAGGTTTGCTCAGGTCACACATTATTGCAGCCAGGATATGAATTCAGATTCAACTGACTCAAAGCTCTTACTCCTTACCACTGTACTAACCTACCCTTATAAGTAAGAAATATTTATATACTTTATATGCCAGGCTATATGCTAGATTTTCTGTAAAGTTCACACTATATATTTTAGCAGAACTAAGATATGTGTTAACTATAAGGGTCATAATAAGTGCCACAGGGGTATAGATAAATTACCATAGAAGAAAAAGTAACATTCATATGTAGTGGTTTATAAATAATTTTTTGTATGTTTAGGATTATTGGGTTTGAGTTTTCTTTTTAATTTTGATATAAGTTCCTAAAATGTATTTGAGTTATGTTTAATCTTTTTTTTTTTATAATCAATAACAGTTCACAGAAGAAAAGCTTGGCCAGGCAGAGAAGACAGAATTGGATGCTCACTTAGAGAACCTCCTTAGTAAAGCTGAATGTACCAAAATATGGACAGAAAAAATAATGAAACAAACTGAAGTATTATTGCAGCCAAACCCAAGTAAGAAACTTTTTACCTTTGTCTACCTTAATGACTAATCTTATTAAAAGTTACTATTAGTAGGTTTTTTAATGTGAAAAACAAAGTTATAATGGCTTTTGGAAATCATAGAATTTTTTGGTTTGCATCTTTGAAGTTTATAGTTATTTTTGTGTGCTTTTGGTGAAGAAGTGAGTGATAAACACTTCTTTGTGTACCCTCTAATAAATTGTCAAATAATGTTTTTCAGGCCTTTGTAGAATCCTCTTGAAATCTCAATTTCAGGCACTCAAATTCAGTGACTTAGAATTTTAAGAGGGATGTGAAAATAAGTTAATCTTTCTTTTTCATACAGGGAGAATTATCCCTAAATAATTAAGGGAAAATTATATAGAAAGTTAATTAGTTACCAATTGTATATGTTTATGTTAAGCTTTACATTTTTACATAAATCATTTTCATTTTGATTTCACACAACTCTGTTTTCAAATCACTCAACTCAACCTTGCAAATAAGGTGCACAATAATTGTTTATCAAATGAAACTCACAAGTTAAGCATTTCATCCAGTGTAGCATAGCTAATTAGAAGTGGAACTTGAACTATAGAACCAGGTATATCAACACCCAGTCTTTTAACTGCTATGAGCTTTACATATCAGAACTGAAGGACAAAGGCAACAATGCATGCTTTCCTTCCCCTTTTCCTCAGTGTTGTTGTGATCATGTTGTGAAGCCATAAACTTACTTTTAGATACTAACTTAAAATTCCAAGCTTTAAACTTTGTTGCTAGTACATAAACCTTAAACACTATTAAAAATATTAGTAATTCTATGCTATTTTAGTTAAATTGTGGTGACCTTTAAAATAGGCCTTTTACACTTTGAGGCCTATTATCTTTGGAAACCATGTGGTACCTCTTATTCATTTAAGGCTCCTTACATTATATACTGTGGCACCTTAAAGAAAAAGTAGTAGACGTTTTATTTACTCTTGTTCCTTACTCTATTCAGAGTTCCTCGCATTTATAGTCTGTTCTACAACATGTTCTTCTGAATAGCAAATAAGCTAATACAGAACTGGTGAACAGGAATGATGTCGCTATAAAGAATTACGATGGCTCATATAATCCAATTTTACATTAGTTATTTAAGTCTGAAGTAGTAACAGAATTATTTTTGGGTTTTGTTTGTGCTCCGGTCATAAAGTTACACAGATTTTGAGTGATCAAACCCAACCCTTCTTGTAAGCCCTGTTCTTTTTAGTGTATGATTTTTCAGAACCTAAGTTTTTGCAGAAATGTATATTGAATTATAGCAGACTTGCCTACATACTTAAGGTTTTATTATGACTTATAGAAATGAAACATTTCAAATAACACCAAATGTTTTGTTTACTGAACAAAATCAACATGGCATTCAACTCAAAGCTTTTAACTAAATAGGTAGAAAGCAGCAAAGCTTTCTAAGAATCACTCTCATAGTCCGTAAATAAAATTCTGAAATTTAGGTAACATCTTCTAAATGATTATGTTTTGGAACTGACTCATTTTGGTTTCAGCTAATTTAATAGTTTTTAAACTCATGCTTCAAAACTCTTCTGATACTGTACCAGAGACTACTACAAAAGCGAGTAGTCCAACTGGCTAGTTTACATATTATAATAAACACTTGCCAACTCTTGAGTTGTTTTTGTTACTAGTTCAGCTCATTTTTGAAATTTTCAATGCACCATGTGAAACTTCTACTTGTGGAGGAATTATGTGCTTAGAATTAAGTGCTTAGAAGGAACCTATTTAACTTCTTTTTGGATTTTAATTTTAATATATATTTAATCATTATTTCTGGAAACAGACTTTTTCTCATTTGTCCCTGAAATACCTCACTATTAGACAGCTGTGAAATGTGAATTTCTTAAATATTATGCTGACAAGTGTTTATTCATATTTTCTCATTTTTTACCCTTTTTTCCCTCATTTATACCGATTTCCTATCATTGCTTTTAACCTTTTGTCTTATATTTGAAAGTTATTTTTAACAATAAACTCTTTTGAGTAAATACATGCTCAGAGATATTTAAACATAAATAAAATTAAGCCAAGCCATCATATTGTTGATCTCTGTCTATAGACTGTTCCAAGCCTGGTTGCCTTATTTGTCATAAACTCCCATGTCTATATTTAAACTCTAGGAGGAGAGAGCTTCCAAGCAAGCAAAAGTGGGGAAGAGGTGTCAGAGTATGTCACTCTGGTTCTTCTGGGTACCTTATATCCATATTTTTATAGCTATAAATTCCTGATTTTTAAATTATGAACAGATATTCAGAGTTGAAAGTTAGGCACTAGGTAAATAGGGCAAAAAACAACTTCATTAAATAATAAGTAAATACCAAACCTTGTTTGGAACATAAAATCCCGTAAAATATTCATATAATAGTTTTACTTTATTTTAAAATATTTTTGTTCCAAAACATTTTATTGTATTTCTACAATATAAGTTTCTTAGAGCTATAAAATATTCTAACATATAAATTAAAAATTATATATTAAGATATGTACTTGAAAGCATGCTAACTTCATGTTTCATGTTTATTTTACAGGGTGATAAATGGGTAGTAGTAGAACAAAATAGTCTTTTGAAATCATTGGTAATTTTAAACCTTTCTCTTAGATGCCAGGATAGAAGAATTTGTTTATGAGAAACTGGATAGAAAAGCTCCAAGTCGTATAAATAACCCTGAACTTTTGGGACAATATATGATTGATGCAGGGACTGAGTTTGGTCCAGGAACAGCTTATGGTAAGTGAAAGACAAAAAGATCTGTTAAGAAATACCTTTATTTTTAGACTTTTACTACTTAGAGACATCATTAACATTTAGTAGAATCAATTTTAGCTTTAAATTTTTATGTTAAAATTTTGAGTGAATAATTATATACAATTTAATATATTTGTTGTTCTGAGAATTCACGTGATCTTTTTAGGTGTAAAAGTTAAATGCATTCTTCACTTGTACTTCCAGTGAATCTTGCAACACCTCTGTTATGGTACTTGTTAATGATATAGTAGTTTTTTTTTTTACATATGTCTCCTCTAGTTGATGATAAGCTTTCTTGAGGGTTATTTATTTCTTTAGGAAAGCACATAGTAAATGTTTGAACAAACCACTAGTGCTGTCATTACACAATAATGTCAGTACCACGGAAATGTTAACAGTGGTTATCTTTGGATGTTTAGATTATATTTGTTTCCTTTATATAGTTTAATTTTTTATAATCATGTTTTACAGTTAAAACAGCTTTTTTAGTTGCTGTATTGAATTTTTTAATGTGTAACTGAAGCTCAACATTTTATGTCATTGTCTTTCAAATCTAATTTTCTCAGACCATACAGACTGTCATATTTCTATAGCTTTTTTCTATTATTTATATCTATTAATTTTCTTTATTAAGAGTTCTTCAAGAAATTGGTCCTTATTTGGATATGAAATGGTAGGTAAATTAAATGATTTTCTACATACATTCCTGATTGATGAAATAGCTCATAAATTCTGGGGCTAAATGAACTTAAACTTTAGTAGTTCTCTTATGTCAGAAGAAAATAACCGAAATACTGTGTAATGAATGCCATTACTCTATTGACTGGCTTTTAGATATACAACTTTGAAACTTTTACATTGTGTTCTTCAAAATATAATTTTTTTCATTAGTCTGAAAATGCTTAAAATTTCTATGGTTTTATTTCTAAATTTTAGCTATTAGTTTTAGAAAAACTTGATACATTAAACAGATTTTTTTACCTGCTTTTGACAGACACAATTTAGATGCTTGAGTCATAAAGGTATATGAAGAAGATCCAGCCTTTTCCTTCACCAGACTGAAGTCCTAGTGAATCATGAACATTTAAAAGGCTTTTGAACTTTTTTTTTTAATTCACTTGATCTGTTTGTATCACTAATATTTCCATTGAACGTACCCTGATTACTAGAATAGAGCTTTGTGAATCTATTTATTAGTAATGTGTAATAGCTAACAACTGAGTATTCCAGGCATTTAGGCAAAGCACTTTACAATTTAAGTATTATTTCAGTAAATCCTCACTTATATCTTACTTATGATGTAAATTCTGTTATCTCCATTTTAAAGATAAGGAAACTGAGTCTTACATAATTCATCCATGATCATATAGCTATTTATTCAGATTCGATCTGTATCCAAAAACTGAGCTGTTCATTATTATGTTATATTATTTACCTTCCTTACCAATCATATCTAATCTCATCCTAACATGAAGGACTTAAAATCCAGAGAACTAAAGCCAGGTAGAGATAGAATTGGGAGTAGAACCTTGGTCTTATGGTTCCCTTATCTTTCACTCTTTCCCACAGTACTTGTCCTGAATTTTTCTTTAACTTAAAATACAGACATATACTGTTATTTATAGATATTTGAGATAAGTGCATAAATATAGAAACAAGACTAATTTTGACTTGATCTATATACTAAAATATGTTAAGCATTATAATTTTATAACAAACTATTTGAGCTGTAACCATAAATACTTTTTAGTATATCTATCCTCTTTTGTCCCATTAGTAGAATATGGTATAAGGAATTCATCTTTGTCATTTTAATTTAGATATTTATAATCTTAAATTTATTTTTAGAAAAAAAACTACCTTAACTATGGTTAATTCTGTTTGATTTTTACTTAAATAAGTGACAACTAACTTTAAAGCAGATAAAGTTGCTGATTTATCTTTAACATAATTCTATTTTCTGAAATTATCAGAAAATGGTAAAGAAAACTTTTTTTCCTTTGCAGGCAATGCTCTCATTAAATGTGGAGAAACACAAAAACGAATTGGAACTGCAGACAGAGAGCTGATTCAAACGTCAGCCTTAAATTTTCTCACTCCTTTAAGAAACTTTATAGAAGGAGATTACAAAACAATTGCTGTGAGTTGGAAAGTGTTTCCTTTTTTTTTTTTTTTTTTTTTTTTTTTTTTTTTT
>CM053502.1:55610663-55775478 GCA_028627145.1 Eidolon dupreanum
TTGATAAAGATTATTTGGAAAGAAATGTTGAGCTAGAACAGAATCTCTTTATTCAAAATGTCTGCATGTGCCCAGTGATGATCATGGAATAAGAATACTGTTGTCAACTGTAAGTGTAAAACTTCCTTTAACAAGCACTTTATTATAGGGTAATGATAATCTACTTTTTTACTTGGAAGAGTGCCAGAAAGTTCATAGATTTAACAGTATACAAGATCATTTGGTTATTCTAGATTGTTTTACCACTGCTATTAAGTATATACGAACTAAATATAATAGCCAGATTTTGAGAGATATTGCCTTTTGATACATCCATAGAAGATCTTGACAGTTTTTCTGTTCTGTGTATTGTGGTGGACAAAAATTTTTTTCCATGAGAATTTACATTTAAAATAAAAATGAAAGATTATACAAATGACTTTATTTAACAACCTCATTTATACACAGCTTTTCTAGGATTTGTGTATTGCATAAAACAAATGAGCCAAATATTAAATATGTTAGTCTAGACAAAAATTTATATTTCCTGATTTTAGTTGTGTTCTTTCTCCCTAGATAACCAACTTGTTTTTCTTCAGACTTTATGATAGTAAGTCTGAAATACTTTGGAAAGGAAAAGTCCTTTTAGTTTATTATTACATAAAGCCTTGAGCCATGCCTACATTTTGTGATTTTTTTTTCCCTTGTATTTCTCTTCCATTTACTTAAAGTAGAAAAATAGAAAACACTGGGAATTTTGATTTGCCTTTTTTTTTTTTCTCCTTTGACACATTTCCTGGTTCCTAGTTGGCAGCTAAAGAGGTTACTTTAACCTCAGACTTTCTTTGGTTTCACTTATTTATAAATTTCCATGGATCGTTTTGTGACTAGTTGTTCCTTTGCAAGTAGTTTGGGACCTGTGCATATCATCACTTTTTAAAAAATTTATTTACTAATTTTTTGTGATCTTTTTTTAAATTCTGTATTTATTGAATGCTGATTTTGTACAAGGTGCTTTGCTGAGGAGAAGATCATAGATAATTCAAAATCTCTGCTACCCGTGATCAATCTTTTATAGTGGATTGAATGTTTTGATGATTTAGCCCTATCAGTAAAATATTTCTGCCTGTATCCAATAGTGCTACTTTACTATCATATTTTATTAGTTAACATTAGTAACTAATGGTTACTAACTACTAATGAAGAATGGTAAACCAATATCAAAGACATTTCTCAAATATACCAATTGAGCAGAAAAGAGAAGCCTACTTGAATGTTTCACAATGAACAAATTTAGTTTTGAAAATAGGATAAAACTTATGTCAGAGAAGCAAAGACAAATATAACTTCTGCATTTAAATTTTAAGGTACTGACATTTATTAACCTAATCTTAGTCTTATATAAACTTAAAATTATTTTAGAGTTTTGTTACTGGGAAGAAAAAAAATCATCTGTTTTCAAAGCTCTCTAATATTTAGAAGTTTAGACCTCTGTTACTTTTGGGTATCTATATATAATGGAAAATACACATTTAAGTAACTTAACATAGCTCATAGGTCCCTCTGTCCCCTTACACATTTCCATAGTACTCTAAATCTTTAATTTGTAAAACCCTGAATTTATAGCACCATCATGCAACCTTAACTTAAAGGTACACATATTAGAATTTAAAGTTTATTAAAAATAAGAGGATTGACATGCCTTTTATATTTCTTCAGGCTATGCCAAGACCTAGCTAGGCTGATTGAAAGAGAAGGTGGTTGAAGGCATCATACATTCATAAAACAGAAAAGATCTTTGAATAGGAAAGCTGTGGGTAGGCAGAGGGCTTTCATAGGTGAAAATTTAATAAAAGTTATAAATAATGGTGGCAGTTTTTAAAGTGATACATTATCCCTAAATTATTCTAATTTAAAATCAAACATCAACCATATTTTTTGTCTTTGAAAATTTGAGTCTTTTGGAAAAATTAAATAGGCACCACTATATGAAATTCCATAGAACAATATAGTTGGTTTTTTAAAATAGAAAATCATTTTATCACTGTTTTATACCTGTTCATGTGTTCTTTATTGTGAGGAAGTAACTTGTTTCACTGTTCACTGGTATAATGTATTCTTTGTCTCTTACCTATGCACTTAAGCAACTAAATTCAGCTCGCCTTGAAGGAGATAACAATATGGTAAATTTCTCTTACATGCTCAACTTCCTGCATGTAAAATGGCTGAAGGTTTGTTGGCCTACTGTGTTTTCTACATCTTGAATAAAGTGCCTTCTCTTGCTATTATCTGCATGTAAAGGTCTAAAATATTTGAAGCCATGCATTCATTAATCTAACAAAAATATAAGGAATACTAGCAGAAGTAATATTGGAACTTGAACAGAAATTGTATGTTCTGATTGCCAAATATATTAGCTATGCCAAATTCAGATTTTAGAATGTGAATTTATACATAAATATATTGTGCCTTTTATACCCAATAAAAAATGTTAATTTAGTTGGCACTTTATATTTTCACTGTTGGCGAAGAAAATGAACAAAATTTACTTAACTTAGAGAAAGGTATATGGTATACAGATTTATTTTGCTTCTCAGTACCTTCTACGTTTCCTTAATTTTCACCCAAACTCAGCATGGAGGTAATTTTTTCTGCAATTTCGGACCAAGGCAAAGAACAGTAGTTTAAGTATTTCTGTAGTGCAAGGCCCATTCCCCGTACAATGCTAATTCACTTAAGAAAATTGCAGAATAGTGATAGCCTTGGGCCAGAATTGAGAGTGAAAATTATTACATAGCATCCAATGTATATATTGAGCTTAATTTGAGGAAATTTCCGAAATGTTAAGAATTTTAATTTTTTAACAAAATAAATAGAAATTTGTAAAATCTGAACATAGCCCAAATACTTATATAAATGTTAGCCAATAAAGATTTATAGAGTATTTGGTATTATACTCCTAGACATATTATATCCATAAAAGTGGCATGGCACCAGCAGTACAGTTAATGAAAATTGGCAGTTAATTGCTCTTGTTCCATTATCATTGAACTAAAAGTGGAGGGGCAGAGAGAGAATCTGTGAAGCCCTGGCAAAATTAGGGCTTTTCTTAGATAGCAAGAGAATGCATTCATTTATTTCCATTGTCCTATCTTTAGGTAAATGAAAAGTGTGAGACTATTTTAGTCGTGGTAATTTAGTGTATAAATTATAGTGTTTTTTTTTTTTTTATCTTAAGTAAAAATATTCTAAACAATTAGCAAGAGTGTTTCATTTATTAGGCATTTGTTTTACTACGATGTCATCTACTTATAGTAAGATGTATTTAAGTACGATAATTTTAAAATCATTATATCTCTAGTGTATTGTGCCCATCCCTCAATAGCTATATCAATGTTCAGTGTTCATTTATCCTTCCTTTATTTTAATTTTCTAAAATTCTAGAATTTTAGACCTAAATGAGGAAGTGGAAATTATTTAGTCCAAACCTATCATTTTAAGATGAGAAAACTAGAATTAAGAGGGGTTAAATATTTCCAGTTTCAGAAAACTGTTCTTATTAATTTATGGAAATAACAAAAGTTTCAAAAATTGATAATGATACATATGAAGGCATACTTTAACAGTATATTAAGCTACACTAATTTAGTTACTATATTTAATCTGTTAATATGATTCTGGAAAAGGAGTATGCCATTTTAATTGAAATATTTACATTTTTCTGTACTAAGTTGTAGAAAATGTTAAATTCCAACTTTCTTTCATCCTCTATATTTTTCTCTAATTTTTAATGCTGGCTAGATATGGGCAGTGGAAGTGACAAAAGTAAGTAAATTATTAAACTACAGAATTATGAAACAAGAATTTAATTATTGATTCGGTAAATATTGGGCAACAATCATGGTGCTAGTCACAGTCTTTGTTACTAAATCTTATAAAATCCGAAAATGATTATGGAACGCTTGCGTCCATTTTGTTAGTAGTAGCTCCACTTAGCAGTAGAACAATGCTGCAGAGATGTGGTTTGGACACACTCTTGATACCTTTTATATTAAGTGGTAATCCTTACGATGCCTTGCCAGAGGATAATTTAAATATTTGATTTATTCATGTGACAGTAAAACATGAATAAAAACATGTTCTCTATCTTCAGAGAATTGAATATATCATACGTCACGCAATAAATTTTCTAGGTAACTGAAGCGTGTTCTTTCCAGCACTCAAGCTATTTTTTCTGTCACTTTAGTTGAAAATATTTATTTAAAAGTATTTTGCTACTGCATTAAATACAGGATAGCATATATTTAATTTTACTTATAGTTAATGTCTTTATTATGAATATCCATTACTACACTGTGTATCAGTTGAATCTGTTGTTTGTTTCTGAAGTATGTTGTCTTCTCTCTCAGTGTCAGACTGTCACTTTTAGAAGTGTCCTTATGACCACTATTAGATGTCCCTCTACCTATGTTACCAGTTCTAATCTTTCTAGGCTGGGAAATTAAGTAACTAAGCAATAATTTAATAAATAACATTATGACTTCAGTGCAGATTTGTTTCAAATGCTATTTGAGGTCTTAAGAAGCATTTTTCATTTCATTTTTATGTTCAGGCCTACCAAAATCTAACCTTCAGATGAGGACAGTGCTGGGATTGAGGGCAGATGGTAATTGTGGCCCCTGACTATTAATCATTTTACAAACTTTAACTTTTTATTTTCTAATTTTGTAGGATTGATGACTATATAGTCTGTTTCATGCATAGGTTATGGAGTTATTGATTCTATGACTTGAAAATCCAATGTGAAATTCTTGCCTTATGCTCTCATGCCCCTTTGTGGAATCCATTCATCAACTTAATTATAGTTCCACTCCAGCCTCTGATTTCTCCTGAACCTCTAACATGAAAAGGTAGCAGAGTAATATAGAAGAGAAGATAGGTTAAAGAAGAAAAACAGGTCTCTTCCACTTTGGTTAGCATGCAGGTACACCAAAAAAACTCTGATTCTGCAGTTTCAGCAGATTTGGGAAATATTTGATATAATGGGAAGAAACTCATGAAACAAATATTTATTTATGTACATATGAGAAAAACTTAAGAAAATATACCAAAATGAATTTGGGCAGTCTTCTATAATTCTCACATCTATCATTTTTGTAATTTAAAAATGTTTAATTTAAAAGCTTTATATTCCTGGATTATTTTAAGATTTATGCTTGTAGAAAAAGTAACATTGACCAAGTTTCTCATAGCAAATGCAAGACCTAAATTTCTAGCTTACAGTTACCCACTCCTGATATTGTGACCAACAAATCCTTGCTCTTTTTCCAAGTTACATCCTAAAAGAACTCTTCTTGCTCTCCTAATCCAAGTTATACTGTCATATATACTCTAGATCTGTTAGCCCAGTAACAGTAATTCTAAAGAGTAGGTCTTTTCCTTAGAATTCTACCTCTTAATTGTAAAATTAAGTCCAGGAATGAGATCTTCTGGAGTACAGAATAAAAACCCTTTAAATTTATTACCTTTCTTTAAACCTTTTTTTACCTAATATGGATCATTACCTTCCTAAGTAAATTGATTACGCTAAACCTAATTTCAGTTAGACTCAGCCTCTCAAATTAATTATTATGATCAATTATATGTGTCACAAGTAGAAATGGTTTGGGACTTTTAACTGTTAATAACCACCTAAGACATACACTGAAACTTATTCAAAAATGAGATTCGTTTCCTTCCTGTCATTTTTCTTTTCTAAATATAAAGTCCAGATTTTACAGAAGAATGACATCCTAGGATTTGTAATGTGCCTTTCTTCACAAATAATTTTGCTCAAACAGAGAAGACTTATCCTTAATAAGATCATTTTATATTTTTTTTATATTTTTTTATTCAGTGTTTTAGCTTTAAAACATTATTCCCACTGCAAATTCAAGCTTCCAAGTCACTTTTAATGTTACTTAGCTTACTTGCTTACACCTTACACAGAAACATTGCCATTTAGTAGACTTTTCTGCCATTTCTACTAACAGCTATTAAATCAAGTTGTAAAATCAAAGATCTACACGTAGCTAGCCTCTTTTACTTCTGAAGTTCATTTTTGATTTGCTATGGTTACTTCTATTATAACCTTTTTGTATTCAACCAGGTAGAACAGTAAATAGTGCAGTTGTAACACTGAAGTGATTGGCTGTCCTTAACATTTTCCTTAGGAAAAACATTGATTCTTTTCTTCTCCTATGACTTTTTTCCATTCCATGCTAACTGCCAGATGATGCTTACTTCAGCCCTATTATCAAAGCATCATATATTCTGATTTCAGTCAAGTAAATTTAATGTTAATTCTTGACTTATTGAGTAATTCAAGCTTATTTCCATAAATCCAACCTAGTAGACAATTCTTAGTCTTCTCTGCCAAATCTTTTGCCAGTGAGATGAGAATATAGCAACTGATTATTTTGCTGCTGTATCCTTTTAGACTGGTTCACCATGCTACCTAGTACCATCAAGGTTGAAGGAGACAGAAATGGGGTGTGAAGGAAAAAGTTCAGACCTTGTTTTTATATTTACTACAGTCTTAAAAATATTATAATTATTTGACTGCGGTGGGGGAGCTATTTATTCGGGAGAGGTAGTAGAAAATATCATTATAACGATATTATTACCAATGATGATTCCCAATAAAAGAGAAAGATGATTATTTTGAGTAAGCTGTCAGATTTTATTTTTTCCTTCTCACTTACTACCAACCAATTCTTTCCAGAGTTTGAGAAGATGGTTTTTGCCAGTATTTACTATTTTTAGATCATGTTGATTTTTCAAATGAACTGTTTTGTCCCAGCACTAAATCTGTGATCAGATACTTGAAGCTAGTAGTGGTGTGCTATTATACACACCTCTTTCCAGCTCCAAGGTTTTCATCATGGTAGCTTGAAATCAACTGTGGTAGCAGTACTTACACCATATAAAGCAACACTTTCTTGCTTTTTTTTTTCTGGAGAGCTGGTTTACCAGCACAACACTGATTAAAGGTGTAACTTGCAGAAAAACCCTAGCATATTTTATAGGTAATATTTCTGCCTAAAGCATATTTTATGTAAAGTTCAGAAAGAAAACTAAAAAGAAAAACATTTATATAGGACAAAGAATCCTTTGAAGGAACTTATGACCAGTGTACCTAGAAAACAAGTATATGTTTGGTGACTAAACACAAGAGGTCAAAATCTTGTGGTTTCATTCTGAAATGTTTCATTTGCAATTGAAGACTATCTTTAACTTCAAAGTAAAGTGACTATGGTAATCATTGAGAATTTTTTGGAATATTTTATACATGTAAATGGTAATTTTAAAGTTTTATAAAATGATAAAATATAGCAAAACCGATACTTGGAAATTATTGACTATCACATAGTTTTTCCTAGGCTTTTATGTGTATGTCATTAAGCTTTAGCATTAATAGATTTTTTTTGAGTCAAGTACAGGTAAGGAATCAATTCTTTATAGATTGAGTAATATAGAAAAACTAAGGTCTAGAAACCAGAGACCAGTTTAGATATAAAGCAGCATCAGGGAATTGCCAGATTATCATTTGGGGTTAGGGGAATTTTTCAATGGTCTAAATGAATGTACATAAAATGGACTTAAATCCCTTAATGAGATTCTAAAACTGTATTCTAATTAAGTCTGAACAGGAATTAAGAATAACTCAAAGTGAATTTGATCGTCAGGCAGAGATTACCAGACTTCTACTAGAGGGAATCAGCAGTACACACGTGAGTGTTCATTCTTTGGAAATTCATCTGAAACAAAAGACTTTTATAGTCTTAAGGCAATTTGGGGAGGAAAAACTGAACTTCCTTTTTAGTCATTTATTGGGGAAATTTAAATTGTGGTGCTTTCCAAGATAGATGAAGAAATATTTTAAATTTTTGTTTATACCTCATCACCTAGTTCTCCCACCATCATCAAACAGTTGTTGGGTTTTGTTGGCTAAACAGTTTGTTATAACATTATTGACTGAGGTCAATCCTAATAAGCCTTATAGTAAAATGCTAGATACTAGTGATTCTCCCTGAGTACAGTGTTGTATTCTGTATTCCCTTAGTGTTTGCCATTTTAAATAGATTACAGAACTAAGAAGTGACTGTAACTTTTCCTTTACAGGCCCACCACCTCCGATGTCTGAATGACTTTGTAGAAGCCCAGATGACTTACTATGCACAGTGTTACCAGTACATGTTAGACCTCCAGAAACAACTGGGAAGGTGGTAATTTCCTTTTCACACATGAAATTCCTGATAAGACAAGAAATTCAGATTTTTTACATATGAACTAACAATAGAGGTGAAGATTAGAAGAATTAAAGGCTTTTATTAACTCGCTTAAAATCAGATTTTTTTTTTTAAGGAGAGTAATTATCAGACTCTTGAGGTTACAGAAACATTTTGAGCTCTTCTGGCACAGAAGAATGTTAACAAGGATGAGAAGATAATTTAAGTGAATACCTCTTTAGTGCTATATAAAGAAAGTTTTAAAAGTGTTTAAAATTCACTTTTCTCTTGAATAGCTTTGCAGTTGGTTGAAGAAGATAGTTACAGTGACACTTAGTTGCCCTCAGAGATCAACTAATTTGTTCTTATTCATTACTTGTTTGCTGTTTTTAAAAAGGTTTTAAAATATTCTGTAAGTCTTCAAGCCCATTGATGTTATTGAGTGTGATAATATACTTTAACACAAAATGATAGAACGTAAAGCATATAACTCAATCATTCATTCAGGTATTTATTGAACACCTATATAATAATCATTCAGTATTTAAAATCCACATATTATTGAACTGTTCTGTACTCTCGGATTATATCGGCAAATAAAACAGGCAAAATTTCTTATCCTTATGAGCTCCTTATATTGTCAGGTGACACTGGAAATGAAATGATGTACAGGACAAACATGGTCTCTGCTCTCACGACACTTAAAATCTAAGTAGAAACACAGAACATAAGTGAACAGGCCATGTGATAAGTGGTAAGACAGAAGTGCAGGTGATTGTGAGGGGCATCTAACTGTGACTCATGTGGGTCTAGCAAAGCTTCACAGATGAAATTATTTTAGTAGGAATAATCTAGATGAAGAAAGGGGCAGGAATGAATATTCAGGCAAAGGAAGAACATGTATGTAAAAGGGCCAGAGGAAAGCAAGAGTGTGGCAAGTTTAGGGAACTGACATTAGTTCACTCTGGTTGGAGCATTGGTGTTCAAGTTAAGAATGGGATGGTAGATGAGGCTAGAAGAGTGAAGCAGGGTCATATCATGGATGCCCTTTAAAGTAAGTAATGGTAAGGAGTTTGCAGTTTATATAGTGGGGCGCTATTAAAGCAGGGGAATGATGTGTAACATTTTAAGGAAGCATATCAAGAGAAGTTATTTCAAGGAATAAGGCAAAAAAAAAAAATATCTCACCACTTTGGTGTTCCTTTCTGCACATTAATCTTTCAAAAATAGACCTAGAACAAAATCAGGCACATTCACAAAACCAGTTTTAGATCTTAAAAATGAGTTCTAGCCTAATACCATTATTCTAGTAAGATTTATTATACTACTGTATCTTTGAAGTTTTGTTAGTGGTAACATCTGAAAGCAGAACATCACTTAATCATCACATCCTTACAACTATTTTAAGCTCAAGAAGCCTTAGTACTTCCTTTTCACTTTGTCCTAATACTCTGGGAATGTAGCAGAGGAGTTGCTGTTACTACTGTTCCTACTTGCATTCTGCATACAGCTGCATAAATGCTTGAAATTCCCCCATTCAATAAAAACTAGTTATTGCTACACTTTAGGATAAGCTCAAATATTACAAAGTGAAACCAGTGCTATTATTCTAGGGAAGAAAGTCTAGCTTGTCTCTCTGCCCTCAAAAAATTATATCACTGTAACGACCAGTGATAGAGAAAGTAGGGGAAATTTTAGGCCTTTCATTTATTTCAGGTTATGCTTTTTAAACAGTATAGAAATATTCAAATCCAGAACTTGAAAATTATCCAGATCCACACTAACAAATTCAAGAGCTGTTTCCAAGGAATAGAACCAGGTTGTAATGTGAATGATCATAGTAGCAGTTTTGGTAGCAGTAGTAACTGAACAACAGCGGTCACTGAGGAAGGGCTTCAGGGTCGCCAGGCACTCTTCTCACACCTCATATATAATAATGTTATAATCCTCACACCAGTGAGGTAGGTACTGTTATTATCCACATTTTACAGATGAGAAAACAGAAGCACTAGTCAAAAGATTAGTGAATGTATTTTATTTTTAAATAATTGGGAGGTTTTAACATATCAAGTTACAGTGGTAGGAAATCTACAGGTTTTTAAATGTGTCTGTGAAAGATCTTAGTAGGTGAAAATGGCCTTTCGGGTTTTTTGGTTTGTTAGTGTTTTTTTGTTGTTTTGCTTTTCTTTGTACCAGTAATTCCCCCAAATTTACAAAAGTTTATCTTAGTGGCAAAACAAAGGCTAAATATACTAGTAAATCTGAAAGTAAAATTATGTGGTCAGAAACTTTAAAAACCACATATGTGGGGAGAGAGGGCTTTTTTATCTTCAGAAATGTATATGTTTAATTACTGCTGAGGACTGAGTTCATTGAGAAATGGATGCTAGGAAATGTGTTCTTAACTTTAGAGTGAAACCTGAATTAGAAATTCATTCTTTTTATTAGAACCTTTTTAATCTATCAGAGAAACATTTGCTTTTAATTTTTAAAATACACTAGTCTAGGCATAAGGGATACTATGGAAACAAAACAGACCAAATCCTTGCCTTCGTGGAACCTACATTCTTTTTAGGAGTAAAGGGGAGTAGAAAATCAGTATGTATGTAAATTATGTAGTATATTAGAAGGTGATAAAAGCTATGGAGAAAAAACAGTGAATACCTTGGTTAGAGGTAGAGGTTTGCAATATGGAAGACAAAGCATGAGGTATCTGAGAGAAGACGTTCCAGGAGACAGAACAGCAGATAAAAGAACCCTGAAGCCAGGAACACAGCTGTTACATTCAAGCATCAGCAAGGAGGGCTTGCTTGGAAATGAATTGAGGAGACAGAGCTAGAACACATAGTGCTTGGAAAGCCACTGTTTGGACTTTGGCCTTTACTCAGAGGTGGAGGGTTTCGAACTGAGAAGTGACATGATTTGATTTTAGCCTTTAACAGAATCATTCTTGTTGTGCTCTGTTGAGGATCAATGTTAGAGGGTATATGTAGAAGCTAAAAGACCTGTGTGGAACCCATTAGAATAATTTAGTCAATCGGGAGATGATGGTGGCTTGGGTCAGGGTGATTGTGGCAGATGTGGTAGAAGTGTTAAAACTCAGTGTATTTTAGAGGTAAAGCGGTAGGATTTTATCACAGACTTTATATGAGGCTTAGAGGAGTCAAGATTTACTGCAAGTGTTTGGTTTGAACAACTAAAAGAATGGACAAGTCAAGTGTAATAAAGACTGTTAATGAACCATTGGGTTCAGAACAATGAAGTCATCGATGACCTTGACAAGAGTAGTTTTGGTGGAACAGTAGGGGCAAAAGTTGCTTGTATCGTAAGAGAATGGAAGAAGAGGAGCTGTGAAGGTAAGTTTAGATAAGCCTTTCAAAGAGTTCCAGTATAAAGAGGAACAGAAAGGTGGAGCAGTGGCCAGAGGAGAAAGTGGGGTCTAGCAAAATTTTGTTTGTTTTTTAAGATAAGAGAATAAGAGCATTTTGTAAGCAGATGAGAATGATAGAATAAATGAAGAAAATGTGGGAAAGGGAAGAATTGCTAGTGTTGATATCCTTAAAAGGAGAAGGACGATGGGATTTTGTGTACAGATGAAGAAACTAGCCTTAGCAATATAGACAGCTCATCTGTAGTAAGAGGAGAAATGACCAAAAGTATGGAAGTTTCCTAATTGTCTTTTTTTTACCTCAGTTAAAAAGGAAGCAGTTCATCAGCTAAGTGTAAAGGTAGGGGACAAGTGTTAGAATTTTGAGATTTGGTGAAAGGGTAAATTGTAATTAGGAGAATGGAAAGGGAAAGGACTGGAGAAATGTGTTGTTATTTCCAGGCAGCATTACAGACCTACTTGAGGTTCCTCCTCATAAATTGAATGTTAGACCAGACAACATGGTTTTGTATTTTTCTCTTTCACAGTTGATACGTGGATACTGAGTAGGTAAATAGGGAAATTTTTACCAAATGAGTGCAATGAAGTAAGGGGCATAGGCGATGATGGCATATGTGGGGTGGGTGGAGAGGGCAGTGATTATAATTAACCATAGACATGATGGGTGTGTTGGTAGGATCATTGATGATGGGTCTGTGGTAGGACCATACATCCAAGATAGGCTTGTTGAAGTAAGAGTACTATAAAAAAAAAAGATGATGGTTGGAAAATGAGATATTGGAAGTTATGATTATTGGAAGGGTTATAGTTAGAATTGATAAAGTCTACATGAGGCAATGAGAATGGGTAGGTCAACTAGGGTCAGGCACAGGATCACTGGAGGAGAAGAGTTCATTGATCTGAGAGGCCCAAAGTATTAGAAGAATTTTATCTATATGGATATTTAAAAACTTCAAGAATTAAGATATAGTGTCAGTGAGCCAGGAGCTAAAATCTTCTGTCAACAAAGGGAAGGGAATAAGGCCTCTGTAGATAATTGCAGTAGGAGACAGTGGGTAGCAGCATATAGTTGAATAACATGAAATTCAAAGAGTGGGGAGTATTGGTTAGGGAGAAAAGTGTAGAAATGGTAACAAGGAATGTACAACTCCTATTCTGCCCATCTCTAGGCTCAGTGGTTTAAAGGAGTGTGGGAGATAAAACTAAGCATCAGGGGCTATAAGAAAGGTTTAGAGAAGTTAGGGGTGAAGGGGATTCGCTGCTGGCCAACTGTGATTGCCAGATGTCACATGGTCATAAAGGGAAGAAAGAAATTATGTTCTTTGGAGGCGTGAATTTCACCCACCCTACCAGATGAGGCCTGTTGTATATTAACTTCTTGTATTTGTTAAGGTTTAAATACGAATTTTCATTAGAAATAGTTGGATTAGAATTGATTATAGGCCAGCTGTTTTATGCTCTTTTTCATTTAGTGTTCTTGGAGAAACAGTAACCTTACAATAAACTGAAAATTGTGATTGTTCTTAAAATATTTATAAACACATTAATCACAGGGATTTCACTAATTTCTGATAACACTATTGTCTTTTTTCCTAAAAAATAGAAGACAAAATCAGCTTATACAACTTACTCTTTTATCCTATTGAGTGAGTCATATTATTTGAATATCCATCTCCTCATTTGTCTATATGTCCATAAAGGAAGGGTATCTTTTTATTTTTGTCTCTTCAGCTTGTGGTGGTGATGCCAGACATGTAGATAGATACTCAATAAATAGTTTTCATTTTAACAAATAAGAAAATGTGATTGGATTGGTTTTATAAAAAGGATAATTCAGTTATTCAAATATTTCTCAAAAGAATTAAATTAAGAAAACTTTACTCTTGTGGTAGCATCCAATATTTAAGTAATTTTCACTGATGTTTTTATTTAATGATTCATAAAAATAAAAATATTAGTAAAATATAAATGGAAGCTTTTTGGAAGTATTTTAAGGATGAACTCAATTTTTCTGGAAAAAAAATAATTCTGTTTTTTTTAAAACTTTTAAGTTTATAATTGTAAAGACAGCTTTGAAACAAACTTTTAAAGATTTATATTTGAAAACCACCTGAATTTTTTCTAGTATATTTGGCCCACTAGGAATAAACTAAACAGCATACTTTGTCATTAAAATACTAATATCTGTACATTTTTAGCCAAAGTGGCAATTGGTAGAAAGTAAACACTGCCACCAGGTGGTGATGGTTAGGAACTTTGGTCATTTGGAAATAAATAGCCTATTTCTTTTCAACAGTTTTCCATCCAATTATCATTGTAACAACAATCAGACTTCTGTGGCACCTGTACCATCTGCTTCATCAAATGTGATTGGTTCTTCTGCCTTGACTTCAACAAGTGGCCTAGTAATGACCCCTCCTTCCAACCTTATTGACCTTAAGGAGTGCAGTGGCAGCAGGAAGGCCAGGGTTCTGTATGATTATGATGCTGCAAACAGTAGTGAATTATCACTTCTGGCAGATGAGGTGAGTAATATGAGTGTAAGTAGAAAATTATATCATAGATTGACATACCTTCTAATAGTATAACAAAATGAAAATTCTTCATTATTTATTTGGAAATAATTTATATGAATGCTTTCATAGATTTCAGATGGTTATATTAATATTTTATAGAATTTTAACTACTTCACAAAATAGAACATCACAGATATTTAAAGTTTTTAACTATTAAGTAACTGGGAGATTTCTAAAAATGCCTCTAAAAAAATCTTTTAACTTTCAGCAAAATTGATGACATTTAGAGTCCTTTGATAGTGAATAGTTTATACAAATTAAATAGAAATCTGATTAGTTTCTCTGTGTGTTTATTTTTTTTTTTTAACATAGTAACTGAAAATATTTTATTTTATAGGTGATCACTGTGTTCAGTGTCGTTGGAATGGATTCAGACTGGCTAATGGGAGAAAGGGGAAATCAGAAGGGCAGGGTGCCAATTACCTACTTAGAACTGCTCAATTAAATAGGTGGACTGTAGAAAGATTATCCATCATTACACCGTATTTATATACACTTAACTCTAAATAAAGCAGGTTTAGTATCTTCTATGTCAGTGTCTTAAGAGACTGAAAAGAAAATAGCAGCCATCAGAAACTGGCTTTTCTGCCAATAAAATTTATGGTAAATATTTCATTACTGAATTTATGTTAGAGCTTTTATGCCAAGAATGTTTTCTCACAAAATTCTCTTTCTACTGAAGTTTCACTAATAAGCAGCTTCTACTTTTGAGCCCCAACTTAAAGCAGAACTGTTTTCTACTGAATTTTTCATTAATGGCAAACTTTTTCTTTTATGTAAAATAAATTTATTGTGAATTGATATCAGTGACTCATTTTATTAGGTATTAATAGCCAAAGAATAAAATTAAAATTTGTTTTTAGCTGTTAATTTAAAAAGAACTCTATGATATAAACCTCTTTCATGATTAATATAATGTTTCTGGATGTTTCCATAAACAAAAATGCAGTTATAACATGTTTACTTAGTTTTCTAACAGAAATTGAATGATTTCAATACTGTATTTTAATGGGTTATTTTTTTGGAGGGGGGGTGTTTATTAAACATAGCTGAATGGTTTCTTTTAAATTTAAGAACAACTAGTCCTTAAAAAGCATTTCCATATTTATCTGGTTTATATGCAGTTCAGATTCTAAAACATCTGGGACAAGCTCAGTTCACTAAACAATGTTTTTAAGATTGTAAATTGGTTCAATTTAATGCATAATCAGAATTGGCTATGTTAAGAACATACTGTAGTATAGTAAATTGGATTTGTTCTTATTGAACAACAAATATTTTTAAAAATATGGATTAGTGCATCTACACTCGTAATAAATTGTATACGAAAAGAATGCACTTGGTTACTCTGAGCCTACTAATAAAATTTTGAAAATTTATTAATGTACTTAAGTTATCTGGACCAAGATCTCTAGTTATGAAACACACACACAAATAATTAGTGACACACTTGGAGTCAGAAAATTGCTATTTGGACCATTGCTATGAATCAGTACATTGTTTCCATGTTATGACTTCCGCTGTCAGTCTCATTCATTAATTTATTCATCAAACATTTGTTGAGGGCCAGACACTATGCTGATCAACTGGGGATACTAATTTAAACAAGATGTACACAGTCTCCCCCTGCAGACTCTAAAGACCAGTGGAGGATACAGAAAAATAAGCAGTTGTTGTATAACAATGTCGTGATAGAAGAAACATAGGATACTGTGTTTGGGAGCTCTGGGATTTGGGGAATGGGAGATGGTTTGGAAAGTAAGTATTTCAGACACAGGGAAAAAGATGTGCCAAGCCTGGAGCCAAAAGAGTAGCACATTATGACAGCTAATAGTTCAGTCTGGTGTAAAGGTTCAGAAGTGCAAAGGTGTAGTTCATTCCTTCAGGGAATGTTAATGTATCAAAATTATATGTTTTGGTACTTTAAAAAATGAATAACATAAAAGAATGTTTTAAAATAGTATTTTAAGCCTTCCTAATAAGATGGTAAACATGTTGATAATTTAGTTCACAGTCCAAACTTTAACAGTAATTGTTATCCTTTTATTTTGGTGCTGTGAGACAAATTCCTCTACAATTTTATAGTTGTACCAGGTGCTTTGAGTGACACTGTGAATTACTGTACTATTAACCCAAAAGCTTCTCACGCTGGGTTCTATAGTTAGCTATAGAACCAGTGAGCAAAGCTTTTTTTATCCCCAGAGGAAGTTCTACAACTAGCCAAGAGTACCATCTATTATGTTCTGTAAGTCCAGATTTAGGCTTTAAAAGGTCATACAAAAAATTCAACTTAAACAGCAACTATAAATCAGATTTATAAGAAATAGAATAGTAAAGGGGAAAGAGTATGGATACTGGAATGAAATAGTCCTGGGTTCAAATCCAGTCTTCCTCACCTATTGTGCTCTTTGAGCTTTGACTCAGATGATACATAAACTGCTGTCTCCTTATTAGTAAAATGGGGATAATAATTACACTATCTTAAGGTTATTGTGAGGTTTATATAGCAAATATTAGCTTGTAAGGTAATTTTTAGGGAAAGCCTTGACACATAGTAGAAACATTCTGTACATATTAGTTTCCCATTGTTAGCCCTTATAGCTTCCTGATCTACTGGGACTTGAGGCTTGTTTATGATAATACCAGAGATACCTCTTTCATATATATAATCTCTTCTATTCCTTATCCATCTTATCCTATACCCTCTTTAAATGAGACTCAGATCTAGGTTTAACCTCACGACAGTCTGTAAATTTTTATCAGAAACTTCTGCTTTCCATTAAGTAAATATTGGTTATAGTAACCTAATAATGTACAGTAGCCTTTAATAATGTTAAGGTTTAAAGGCTTCTTGCACCTTTGTCTAACACAAATTTACCACAATATGTGGGTTTTTCTGTTTATTGCTTTTTATTTTAATGGGGTTTTGTTTGGTTGGTTGGGGGTTTTTTTATTTACTTTGGTTTTAGCTTATTTTATAAAAACATAGGTTTAATTTTTACTCAGGTAAGGGCCCATAAAGATTCTTAGGCGTGGAAGAAAAGTTTGGGAAGCCTATTCATGGTGCAATTAACAATTATTTAAGTAAGCTCTTAAGCTTAGGTCTGAGTAACGTGAAGGATACACATATGAATGAAATAATAAACTTGGAAATAATTATAGGCTCTTTTACAAACAAAAACAGTTACTGAATTTTCTCTGCATTTGTCCTCAAAGTAATCTAATCATGGTGTTAAATCATTTTTAATGGTGCTAATCAGAAGAATTTATATAATAAGAAATTAGGCCCCAGAAATGGGAATGTGCCTCACTCTGAGCAACAGGAGAAATAAGAAACCTGAGACCAGGGTCACCAGTGTGTTGAATCCATTCTTACAGCCTGCTGTTATTCTCCGCCAGAACCAAAAAACAGAATGTGAATGGCAGAGCTGGTGTTGGGAGGACATTTCTCAGATAAACTGGGGAAGATGATGGAGTACAGGAGAAGCAGCAGCAGCTTCATTTACTTAGGCTCAGCTTACCTCCATGCTTCGTTGACAGGATTCCTCAAAAATCTCTACCGTACCTCCAAAATGCCTGAAATTTTGAAATATGTTGCCCTAGTACATAGCACTTCAAGCCTGAGTGAGGAGCCACAATAGATGGCTTTGCAATTTGACTTACAGCCAGCTTTGTCTCCACACCTCCAAATGGGTGACTCTTAACCTCATGAGACTCAAAAGGGGAGGAGGGAGTTCTAAGAGCATACCTGCCCTTTCTTTCACTCTGTCCTAATTAGAAAGTCTACTCAACTCAGTAGGGCAGTGGTTCTCCGTGTGAGCCCCCAAGATGGGCAATATCTGCATCACCTACAACCTTGCTAAAAATACTAATTTATATTTCCAAGTACTTTATACCTTTATTTGTACTGATTTTTTTGTCTGCAAGGGGATATAGAACTAGTCTTAGTTCTTCCATGTAACATTTAAAAAAAATTTTTAAGATAAAAACTATCTTCTGATCTTTACTGTTTCTAGTGCTAATCTAAATTATATATAGTTACTTTTATAATTTATTTGTTTAGTATATATCTGTCACTCTAAAATGTAGGCTCCCTGAGATAGACTATAATTTTTATCCCAGTTAAATTCCCAACTCTTAGCACAAGACCTAGCACATAGTATGTATTCAATAAATACTTGTCAAATGAAAAAAAAATGCAATTCCTAAGCCTTACAATTATCTACTGGACCAAACTCTGGGGGTAGGGCCCAGAATCTGTTTTTACAAGCCATTTGGGTGGTTGTAAAGGTAGAGAACCTCTTCAGTAGAACAAAGAAAACTTGCCTCTTACCTTCAAGCCTGTTATCTGACATCACTTGAGAAATTCCTGCCTTTTGTACCATCACCAACAACAGTGCTCTCAAGTGTAGAGGAACTTTTCTGGGCTATATTACAAGCGTATGTGAAGGTATAGCATATGCTTAGTTAAGTAAGGGAAATATTGCTTGGAATGCCAGTCCTTACTTGCTCTGGAGGGTTTCTAGGAATGGATTCCTTAGTCTGAAGAAGGGTGAGCACTCCTGTCACCCACATTTCCATTCAGCACAGTGACAATTGGATATCAAAGCACTCTGACAAACCATTAAAGTGGTATCAGACTAACATGCACATCCCTGTTCCTCAGGTTACTAAGCTCCTCTCATTCCTGGTTCAAAGGAGACTTTTTAAGAATTGTTAATGCTTTCTTAATAACAAGTCTTAGATGTGTTGGTAAAAAGGAAAAAAAAATTAAAATATAGTTTAAAAGATTAAGATCACTGATAATACCACTCACTATCCAGGGAGAACTGTTAGGTATAAACCTTTCACACTCTGCTGTACATTTATAGGTTTTTTTTAAATGAGATCAACTTGTACATACTGTTATTTCACTTAAATACCATGACTATCCTGACATGTCAAATGTATTACATATGTTTTAATGACTGCATGGTATTCCATCATATGTGCCACATTTTATTAAACTGTTGATTTTTAGGTTGTTTCCAATTTTTCACTAATAAATTGCTTTGAAGAACATTGTGTTACTAAATTTTTTATATGTTCTTAATATTTCCTTAAGATGAATACTTGGAAAATGGAATTGCTAGTGGAGAAAGTATGCCAGTTCTTAAAAGCTTTTGTTACTGCCACTTTGACTTCTAGAAGACTTATCAATTTACACTTTTTTATCAGCAATGTATAAAAAAATTATTTCTTTTTGGAGGGCTCCCAGCTGAACGTTCTTAGCTTTCCATTCAAAAATAATCTGTAAGAGGAAGATAAAAAAAAAAAAAACTGCAAAATTAAAACCAAGCTCAGTCTTAAATGACTGCCATTATTTACTGTTCTATCTTCTATTATGTATTTTGTGATACTTTGGGAATGTTTGTAGTACTAGCTTGTCCCTTGCTTTTTATTCAGTCTCAGGGAAACACTGTCCCCTTTCTGATTTTTGCTGAAACGGTAGAACAATCTTAAGTGGACTGGAATCTTGTGGTAGTTTTGATGCTAGCTTACTGCTGGTTTTAGGGAGAGTGGCCATAACAGGGAAAGTAGAAACTTTGGAAGGTTGGCAGAACACTGGCTCTCCCACTTGGTTGCTTTACTTTGTGTCAGCCAACCTCTTTGAGCCTATTTGCTTATCCCTAGAATGAGAATAATACAAGCCCACCTTGTAGGGTTGAAATGATTAGCTGTATTATGGACAAAGTGCTTGGCACCTAGTAGGTAAATAACTTATTAGGATTTCTAGCTGAATATATTAGAGCAGTTGCTGTTAACCAGCCTCTGTGGAGTAAATATCGCTGCCATTGCCAAATCTTTGAAAGCTGTCACAGTGAATGGATATTGCCTTGTATATCCTACTGTACCTACAAAATCCAATTCTTAAAGAATCTGTCTCATTTTTCCACACTTGGGTATTCGGCTAAAACTCCCCAACAAGTGATCTAATGGAAGATTTCAACTACTATGCTTGTATGGCAGTGTATCAAAATGATGATCGTATTATTCTAAAACAGTGAGCTAGACATACCAGCCATGCCAAACTTCCCCTTCTAATTAAACTTCCCTACCTTGGCCCACAGCTGATATTTGTGCTTTGGCGGGTTGTCCTCCACCTGTGAGAACCTAACACAGAGGGCTCATCTTAATAAAGGTAATGGTAATCAACAAAATCTTGGTAACATCTCCAGAACTAGAGAACAGAATTACTTGGTCCTTAATGAAAGAAGTTTAGAGAAGTATCGTAATTCTAAAATTTGCTCAGCAATATTTCCAAAAGATAGAAGTTCAGAGTTAACAACTAAGTAATCATAGCAAACCAAGTCCCAGATATGAACCCATTTTCACATTTGGATGAGTGCTGGTAATGCATGATAAGTCTTGCTCAATTGCTATGCATAAGTGGCAAATCTGACTCAGGTTCTAGCATCCAAAGCCAAGAAGAAAGCATAATCAAACTTCAAATTGACTGTTCATGTAGAGAAAATCATGCTGGTTACTCAGAAGGCCACTGACCACATCAAGCACCAAAGCAGAATTAGAGGCCAGAGCTCTTGCTCTGATTCAGGATTAAATGTTAACATGATTGTTGTGTTGGCAGTTATCATCGACCTGGAAGTACAAATGAGCACAAAATGATTCACTTTAACACCCTGAAATACAATGACTGAGGCTTCACCTGTCAGATCATTAGGAAATGGAGGATTCCCTTTCCATACAGATCTCAAATAATCTCCAGGGACACTTTATGTTCACAAGCCATTCCTCTTCTTTCCACATGCTGGTGGTGATGGGATTCGGGCCACCTTCTAGCCTCATTCCTGAATAGCTTTGGCCTCCACCTCATCTCTCACTCCTATCTCAGTAGCCCTGCAAATTTTCTGTGGACATTGCCAGGGAAACTGGTGCTTAGTAGCACATAGGTTGGTTAAAATCAAAAGGTCACTGCTGGCCTCTGATGCAGCATTCTACAGAAGTAGGTATGAAATGCTGGTTTAATAAATATAGCTCGATTACAGGGCATAATGTTGCTCTTTATGACTCAAAGTCTTACAGCAGTTACAGGATAGAGCTCTTTTCCTCTCTGATATGACTTAAGAGGGCCACTTCCTCAACAATCTCATGGAGATGGGGATCTTACCCGGATACCTGTGCCTCTTGATAACCACCAACCCGCCCTCTTCTTTGGTGCCATCTGCAGTGCCCAGTGCCTGGTTCACTGTTCCCTCAGATAAAGATGGAAGTCAGAACACTATGGCATGACAAGAAGTTATTTATTTCTTCCTTCCCTATTAGGCCCAGTTGAGGGCCTCTCAAACACAACTCCCTAAGCACAAGAGCTCTTCCAGTTTACACACAGCCAATTCTTTCAAAAACAAGCCTGAACAAGGATGGCTGGAGAAGACAAACTCCACTATTGGTACTTTGCAGACCTATAAACAACACTCTCCTTCAACCCATAGCCTTTAGTGTTGGAGAGCTGGTCACCAGTCTAGTCTATTTCTGCCTCCATGGTAAGTTCCATCTTTGGGACCATATTATTCTATCCAAAAGTCTGGCTTCATTTAAAACCATCTCACAACATAAATTTTTTAAATCATATTTGAACCTCAGTGTTGGGAGCGATAAAGTCCTATCCTATTTCTAGGCTGCAAAATGTTGTCAGTACTATTCTGCCCAGACAGAATGTCTTCTTGCAAAACCATCTAGCACAGAAATAGACTTCGGAATGAAAGAAGCAAATTTTCAAATCCCAACTCTGCCAATTATTAGCTGTGTGTTGAGCAAGTTACATAACCTCAATTCTTGTTTCTTCACCTGTAAAACACAGACTGAAATACCTACTTCCTAGGTTTGTGGCAAGCAGTAATTTCCAAAACATGGTCCCAGAACCAGTAGTATCAGCACCACCTGAGATTTTTATAGAAATGCAAATTCTCAGACCCCTACTGAATCAGAAAAAAATTGTGTTTTAACAAGTCCTCAGGTGATTTGCTGCATGCTGAAGTTAGAGAAGCACTGGTTGTGAGTTTTAAATGAAATAATGCATGAAAGGGCTTGACTCAGTAATCAGCACATAGTAAATGTTTAATTTCTATTATTGTTGTTGCTATCAGAATTTCTAAAGTAATTAATGAACTATACAACCTTTAGGCAAAGTTTCATATATGTTTCTTATTGCCAATCTTTTCATAAGTTTGGCAGCTGAATGTTTGAAGCTAAATTCTCTGATGAGAATATGGACTATAAATCCTATACTTTAACCAATCACGTAGAAAATGAATTGAAATTATTTTTACCAAAAATTAACCAACTGAAATCTGTACAGAAAGTGAACCTGTTTCTACAAAAAGGAGCACTTAGTAAAGGATGAAGATTTTTCTCAGAAATCAGTTCAGAGTATGCTTATACATATGGAAAAATGACACATTGCAGCTCCAATGTGCGTACTATAGAATACATCCATGATCATGTTACCTGAAACTTTTTAAAGTATATATTACCTACCAATCTTATGTTGTGGTTATGAACCAATTTCAGTCATGCACATAAAATGGCTAATTTTATTCCATGTAACTTCTTGGCGAATGCCTCTAGATAAATTTGTTTCATAATATTACCCAAAGAAACTAAATGAATTCACCTTTGATGTAGGGTGTTTGGATATAAGCCAATTACATGTTGCAGGAGACTAAAGTAATTGTGGTTTTAGAATAGTTAATCATAAGCCATTCTTTCTGAGAGCATTTAGATATCAAGTCCAGTAGAAATTAAATGGGTAGTTATGTACCCTCAGGCAACTTACTTAACCTCACAGGCTCACAGATTTCTCATCTGTGAAATGAAAGGATTAAACCAGATGATCTCTAAGGTCTTTCTTGCACGCTAAGGCACTCTAAACAAGGCGAAGTTGTTCATATTTTAATAGAAATGAATGTTAAACCCTATATCATTAATTAACTTCAATGGCATGTACTGTTTGGCAGGTAGTTGACGGGGTTATTTTCTTTATATTTAATTTTTAAAAAATCTTTACATATATTTCATTTTAGAGAACAAAACTCCTCAGTCTAAATTGTCTAGAAGAGACCAAATGATAACTTGTGAGAGATTCCTTTGGAAATCCCTTTCTAGTTGGACTGATGGAGTCTAACTGCCCTAAACCTCAGAGGGAAAGAACCTACCTTATTCTCAGACTTTCTAGTGGGTTCTAATGAACAAATATGAACAGTAGTAATCACAGTCTTAGGCACTATTGAGTTTTACTTCCTCTTGAAAAAAAACTGCTAACACTTGTTTAGCAATGTTTATGCATTACCTTCTTTAAACCTGGCAAGAAGATAGGTATCCTTGACCCCACTTATGGATGAAGAACTCAGAGAGCCAAAAAGTGGCAGAGCTAGGTCTCATTTTTTGTCTTCCCAACTCCAAAGTCCAAGCTCTTAATCAGGGCATAGCACAGACACCTTTTTTTTTTTTTAATATGTGCCCCCAAATACAGTCAAGGGCCCATTATTTCCTGTACTCCTTCTGGGCTAAAAATTTTTCTTGGCGGCAGAAAAAAGTTCTTAACTTAAAGCAGCTGTAACTTACAGCTTAACCAACTAAAAGGAAATCTACAGAGTCCATTGACAAGTAGGATCTTCTCGCCCCAGTACCAACGCAACTGAAAGTACAGCCTTGGCTTAAATCAAGGGTTCTCAAGCTCTGCCCCAAGAATCTCTGCGGGTAGGATCCAGTCATCTTGTGTTTTAACAAGATCTGCAGCTGGTTCTGATGCACGAGTTTGAGAACCACCTGTTTTAAAAAGTAGAGAGACTAAACTACCTTTTTGTCTTTCACTTTAAAGTTGTCCTCAAAACATTATTGCAAGCTATTCAATTAAGCTGAACTGTAATATCATTTCACTGATTCTATTAATTAAATAAGTCATAAGCAAATGAAAATGCTTAGAACATAATTTTTCCAGGAACAGGGAAAAGAGCCCATGGATTAGAAGAGTTTATTCCAAATTCAGCCATAAGGGAATATATGCTCTATAAATTTGTCTCTTATCAAGGTAACAAATTTATATAATCTTTATTGTTTTTCTAGCCATATTTTTAGTTTCCACTGAGAGGCTTATATGCCTTGTTTGGCAGGACAAGAGCACACATTGAAAAAACAGGTGCCATTCATTGGCATTTACAATATGCCAGTCATCATAAGAAGTGCTTTACACGCATTTCTCCAGTTTCGCCCTTGCAACAACACCACAAGGTAGAGATCATTGTCTTCACTCTGCAGCTGAGAAAACTTATGCCTAGATAGAAACATTAAGTCATAAACTGCTATGGTCATTTCAAGGTCCCAAAGTCTCTAGAAATAGTAAATTCTCTAAGCCGTATCCTGCTTTTCCTCTAATGCTAACCCTCCTTCCCATTCCTTTACTTCCTGTTAGGTACAGGAAGCCAATACTCTAGGCCTTCCTTCACAGACCATTCTCACTTTTTCTTTAACTTCCAATGTGATGTCCATTATAGCTAATTTTAAACTCGGTTTCTGCCAACTCTTGCTTTCCAACTCCCAGGCAGCTGACCTGGAAGAGCTGCTGAGACTCAAGGATCCATGGGCGCTGGAGTCTGAGAAATGCCCTTTGAGAGGAAAAAAAATAATAGTAAGTAGCAGGAGATGTGACAAAAAAGATGTGGGAAAATGTGTTAACTCTGATACTGAACAGAGAGATACTAAGCAACTAGCAAAAATAACAACTAAAAATATGATTGGTCAAATAGGGAAATCAACAGCTTACCATATCTACTTTACTACCATATAGCAAAACAGCTAATGTGCAAATTATTAAATGAGTTGGAATAACTTGGTGTATTTTATTGGAACAATGACTTCTTTCCTACTGTGACAAGGCTACACTTCAGAATTTGCCGAACAGGTAGTGCAAAGTTAGAGGAACCACTGGTCATATCAGTATTTTTCTAAATTAGATGACATATGTCTTCCAATGGTGCATACGTTCCAATGCAAAAATGCAAAAAAAATCCCTTATTTTGGTAATGCATGAATATTGGTACCAACCCAGAAACTTGTTAAGCTCTTAGCAGCCACATGTCTACCTCAGAAACCCACTTGACTATGGGAGAGAGAGCCCCTTCCATTTGTGGTCACCTGCTTCATTTTGGGCGCTTCACATCACTGGTTCCAGGAACCTCAGTCATAGGCAGGTGGTGGGCATGGATTCCTTTATTGGTCTTCCCTGATCCTTTCCCAGCTTCCTTTCTCTCAAAAGTCCTATCAACAGAGATCTTGCAACTTTAGGAAAAAATGAAATAATAATAGCTACAATGATTTAAGTGCTGCCTGCATGCCAGCACTATGCTAAAAGTGATTTACACCCATTATCTCATTCTAACAACCTGTGAGGTAGGTATCACTCTTATCTCCATTTCACAAAAGGGGAAAAGAAGACTCTTAAATCACACAGCTAATAGAGTGGCAGAGCCTGGGCTTTGACCAAGGGCTCCTTAATTCCAAAAGCCTTACTTTTGATGTCTAGATTGAGGATTCCCCCAATGAACTATTATACCATTTAGCTTAACCAACATTTGAAATGAATGGGAACAGAGATTTACCCTTTCTATAACCAAGACAGAGTGCAGTTTCTCAAATGCAGACAAACTACTCAACCACAGTTTGATGGTCCCTGCCCAGGGTATGCTATTACAGGGAATGGTTTCCCTTTCCTTTTATTTCTTATCCCCATGTGGTGCCCACCACATTGGGACCTACACAGGCTGAGAAAGCTCCTCTCTCAAGGTGAGCAGGGACCCTTGCTAGCCTCATCGTTAGTGTGAGAAATGAGTGCTATCTTGTCTCCAGTCTACTCAGCTCCTCTCAGTAAATGAGCTTTCCAAAGGTTCTTTTGAAAGTCAATTACTTGAACCCCAGAGCACATTTATAAATGGAGGCAAGATTCCCAAATCAGTGCACCAAAATCCATTTAACTTGTAACATGTCTAAAATAATGTTAAGTTAGGGCAACCTAGGAGAATGTAGGGTTGCTGGAGACCCCTAAATGTCTCTGAGCCCAGGCCTTTTCATGCCCCTTTAGTCCCAGAACAGTGACAAGTACATAGTAGGAAATAATAACAGCTATTGTTTGTTGAGATTTTACCAAGTACTTGACACTGCTCTACATGCATTTGACCTTCACAGCAGCTCTAGCCAGTAGATATGATTATTAGCCTCAAGAAACTGAGGTACGAAGAAGTTAAGCACCTTTGCAAGGTCACAGAGGGGATAAACAATGGAGGCAGGCAGTCTGGATCCAAAACCATGTGACCCACTAGGGTGCTGTATTACCTCAGTGAGTCTTCTTCTGCTGTCTGAGGGTTGGAGAAAGGACCCATGGAGGCTCTGCCAGGCAAGAAACTACCACAATAAGCACAGGGAAATTACACAAGCAAGCAGGTGGAGAGTGGTTAGAAGGGAGCCCTGCCGAATCCCCCTACAAAGCTGGAAAAGAATGTGACATCCACACTGGCTTCCGTGCATCGAGAGAAAAAGACGTCCGTCCCACGAGATGATGGAGCAGCTTGTATTAGAGAACAGGTTGCTCTTCTCTTCGTGGTTTCTACTGGCACTCTGAACCATGACTTTGAGCAAGTTAGTTACTGCCCTGTAAAATAAGCACCATAATTGTACTCACCTCTATGGTCTTTGTGGGGATTAAATGAGACAGTTCACCTGAAGTACTCTGCACTGTGCCTGGCACTCACTCACTGAACATGTATTCTTATAATTCGGCCATTATCATTATTGTTTGACTCTGAAAAAAAGTCGAAATCCACTGGAAAGGCTTTCTCAGTAGACATGGCTAAGGCAAGTTTGAGGGGAAGGAGGTTTTGCCTCTAAACTATGACATGGTGTTGAACGGCAGTGCCAGGACCCATCCTCCTTTGCCTCAGCCCAGGAGGGCTGTAATTCCTATCTCCTTTCCCAGCAAACCTTTTACCAGCACCACCAACAAGAGGCATAATGAATTGGCTTGAGTCCTTCCTCTCCATTTCTGCTTCTGTGCTCTCAGAGGTTAGATCTAAGAATCTGAGATGGAAGAATGCAGTTTGGCAGCAGGAAGAAGGCAGCTAAGCCAAGCAGGCCCAGAATAATCAGGCTGGAGAACAGGCTATAATTTACTCTGAAATGATCTCTAATGGCGATGGGGGCTAAGGGTGGGGAAAAGAAAACGTGGAAGGGAAAACAGATGCCCCTTGACATTCTTCATCAAATATCTAATGAACCATACTTTATGAATGCAATGGTGTTTTATGATCTACTTTGCAATTCTTCAAAATGTGTGGGTCCAGAGCCAACTCTTTCTGCTTGTTTCCATCCAGCTGCCAAGAGAAGCATTGCTATCTTTGCCACTGCTAATGTTATTCTCTGATTGGGAAAAAAAAAAAAAGGAGAGCCATGATAGATGGGTCCTAAACTTAATATTTGGTATTGCCTTCCCATTATATATTAGCTGAGAAGGCTTCTTCTGGAAGACATGACAGAGACATTATATGTAAATCAATAACAATTTTTCTTTTGTGTTCAACCCGTGAATACTGATTAGCTAATTTTCATGGCATCCCCATAAGATAAGTGAGTTTTATTATCCTGTTCCAACTCAATTCTTTTTCAGCATTTTAATCAGCGTAGGTGATTTTATTTTAATTTATCTACATGAAATGATTTTTACCAACACCTTACATTTTCATCAGATTTTTTGTCATAGCTGGATACAGCTGGCACAAGGAGTTAAGTGCTACAGACTGGGGCAGACTGATGAGGATGGTGACTCAAACAAGCACTGGCATGGGCCACTGTGGGTGGTTGGAGGGGCCAGGAAAGGAGGTGTAACCCAGCTACAAGTGTCGGTAAGAAAAGTTTAGCTGGCATCAGTACAACCTACAAAAGTATTAGCACAAACAAAAACGGGAGCCCAGGTAATAGTCACAACAGTTGAGGATATGGGGATATGACAGATGTAGAAGATTGTCCCCAAAAGTGGGCATGCTCCTTTCCCGCACCTCCATGGGCTACCCTGTGGATGCTCCATTAATGCTGGGCTTGGCCATGTGACCTGTTTTGTCCAGTGGGAGGCTAGCAGGCACATAAGCAGAGGCTTATAATAAGTTTGCATAGTTGGCTTTGCCTTCTTGCACAATTGGGCTTGCACAGTTGGGCTTGCCTTCTGCCAGCACCATGAAGAAAGACTGCTGTGGAAACACTACTTCAAACAGGACAAGAACTGGTGAAGCAGACCTGGACCACACCTACAGCTCTGAGCAAACCCAGGCAAACACATATTATTGAATATATTATACATAACAAATTCTCTAGGGCTTCAAAGCCTTCACAAAAGCTCTCTCCTATGCCTGCATTATTCTTCCCTGTATTCTTCCAACAGAAGGCTAATGCCTTCTCATCCTTCCAGTCTCAACTTAAATGTCACCTTCTCAGAGATCCCTTCCCTGACTCTCCTCCAATCTAAATTATGTCTCTCTGTTAATTCTTTCCAAGTGAGCCTGGTTCTTTTCCTTCATTGACCTTACCACAATTTATTTGTTTAATGTTTACCTCTTTCACTAGATTGCGTTCCTTGAGAGCAAGGAACATACCTCTGACATCATTTAGTTTAAGCACAGTCCATAGCATATAGTAGGTACTTAGTAAATATTTATAGAATAAAACATACCATGCACTCTGCTGGAAGCTGGGGCTATAACTACTATAGTGATGAACACAGAGCCCTTCTCTCGAGGAGTTTCGAATCTATAGGGTAAGACCATCAACCATTGTGCAGTGATGGGCTATAGCTACTCAATCCCGTTCTACCTATAGTCAGAATTGACCTGAGAGATTGATGCAAGATGTCTGAGTAACTACTGTTGCATAACAAATTATGTCAAAATTTAATGGCTTAACAGAATGCAGACCCTTCGTGGGGTAGATAATTTGTATCTACTGTATCGCCTACCTCCTAGCCTTCACTTCTTATGTCTCTGGGGTTTCCGCACGCAGGCCTCTTAGTGCTTTCCTCCTGTTAGGCAGACTTTTCCTCTCACAGGTCTATCTAACTCCCATAACACTTTATAAACTGGTCTTTACCCCTTTTTCCCTCCATCCAAACTTAACCACCCTGTGTCCCATCTCTTTAGGCTTGGACCACTTGCCAAAAAACCAGATAGATACATCTAGTTTGAGGAAAGTAAGGATCATTTATATCTTAACAGGGACTATCTATGCCTTAAGTCTACAATGACAAACACGTGCCAAGCTTTCCGAAGTGAACTCACAGGGGTACTCTGAGATATTTTAAATTTTAGAGAGAAAAACAGACATCCATCATACTCTGTATGAGCTACTACAAATTAAATTATTTGGCCTTGACTACTTAATAAAGAGAACTGTTAGATATTTCTTTTGGCCTAGAAGAACTATAAAAAATATTAATATGTCACAAACAAAGAAAGTTTGGGAAATTCTGCCTTAGGCCAAAAGAGTAGATAGGCTCCCTTTGGAGATCCTTAGCAAGTTTTGGGGAAACATATTTGTGGAGAGAAGAACCCCTTCAGGAGCCCTAAGTCACCATAGAGATGGGTATCCACTATTCCAGTGGCTCAAGATATCCAGCTTTGTCAACAAATTCCTGGCCTCATTCTAAGTGACATCTGACTCCAGAACCATTTTCCCCCTTAAAGTCCAGCCTGATCATAGTCCTATAGACAAAGAGGAATGGGCTTAGAGATTATGAGGTTCAGTGGTTAGAGATGAGAGCCTGCCTTTTCAACCCTTCTTGTTGGGGGAAATGAGCAGAAATCAGAAATCCAGCTGGGTCCTAGTTCCATTTCCATATGACCTGACCTTCACAGATTATGTTAAATGGCCTTCTCTTCCCTTCTATTATCCAGATACCATCTCTTTCTTCAAAATCCAGGTATAGCACACCTGAAACTAATATAATATTTATGTCAACAGTAATGGAAAAAAAGACCCAGGTATATAACATATATAATGTTTATACAGGTGACGCTTGAACAACAGTGGGTTTGAAATGCCCGGGTTCACGTACATGTGAATTTTCTCAATTTTGCACAGTTCAAACCCGTATATACAGTTTAAATTTGCATTGTTCAAGGGTTAATGGGACAGTTGGGAATCCAAGTATTTGGAAGGCTGAATTAAGTTATACATGGATTTTCAACAGCAGGATGGTCAGCACCCCTAACCCCTGCATTTTCCAAGGGCCAGCTATATGTATGTATGTATGTATGTATGTATGTATGTATGTATATACACACATATATATGTACATATGTATATATGTATGTGTATGTATGTTTGTGTGTGTAAACATACACACAAAATATCCACCCTAAATCTGAATTCTCCACCAGAGCTCCATGAAGGACAGGGATTTGTTTTGTTCACTGCCATATAACTGGAACCTATAAGAGTAGCTGGTACGTAGTAGGCACTCAATAAATATACTGAATAAATGAACTGCGGTTCCATGAGAGAATTAGGTCCTAATGCCCTGTCATCTACTACATAAATTAACTTCTTTCCCATGGATCAAGAATGGCACTAGCTAGGTACCATTCTCAGAATGAGAAAGTATTTGATAAAACAGTCACTCAAATCACTTTCTGTGTGCTTTGGTTCAGATGAGGAACTCTGGTTGAGAAAGGCTGAGTTTATGAGTGAATAATGGACGAAAGTCCCACTTCTTCCAAGCTGCCTTCTCTGACCATCACATTTTAGGGTCAGTTAATGAAATGTTAACAGAATTAACAAAACATTTTATTTCCACAAAGATTTAGTAACTCTCCCTTCATCAATTAATTATGTCTTGGATTGGAAAAGGTTAAGAGTAAAAGGCTCCTGCTTAATGATTGGTGTGCACTTAAGAGACGGTTGCTCAGCTATCTCTGTTAGGTGACTTTTGGGACCCCATAGTTAATGGCTCTGTAAGCAAATCCAGCCTTTTAATGATTTTTACAAAAGGACACACATACCCAATCGAGGCTGAAGTTCTAAATACTGTCTGGTCCTGATAACGCTGGCTGGGAATGCCCTGTTCTGTCCTTTCCCCAAATCAAATGCTCTTTGAGAGCTGGCCAAGCATTTGAGACTAACCAAGCAGTACTAAGTGCATTATCTGTCTAAGCAAAGCATGAGAAATAAATTAAGATCCTTGCTGACCTCACCAGCTAAAAAAAAAAAAAAACAACTCTGCTTTTATCTATGTCTGGTCAATGCCCCAAAGAGAATTTTCTCCCTTCACTTACAACTGTATTTAGGTTGAAGAGATTGGGTTCTTTCTGCAGTAAATTTCATTTTAAAAGGATATTTCTATTGCATTGTTCTCTGGTCAATTCTAAACCAATCACTAGCGAAGAGAATGTGATTTTCATAATTAGATTAGACCTATAGGATCCATCCTAGAAGCTGAGGAGGCAGTTCCCTAAATCATCCAGTGGTGGAAGGGTAGATACTTGAAAAGAAAATCAGGCTTCTCTTAGCAAGGAATAAGTACTGGCGTGCAACCAGTAGTGTCCATAATGAAGGATTTCATAGATAGGACAGACTATTAGGGTGAGAATAATTTAATTACTAAACAAAAGAAAGAAATTTAAATTATTTTTCTAGGGTTACACTTTCAGATGTTCTCGACCAGCTGCAGTGATGCAATGGTTAAAGGGAAAAACACGTTTTAAACCTCGTTTCTTTGAAGTGTTACTTTCTAACTACTGCATGTCATCTACATTTAAGTTATGCATATCAGACTTCATATGCCTAACAACATAGAGGAAATTAGTGACAAAAAGGTTTTGAAGAAATAGGTGAATCGTTTGTATTTCCTATCTAGTTAAAAAAAAAAATACTGGAGTCATAGTGCGAAGAGTAGAATACAAGTACTTATGACCTTGGATATCATATATAAAACAGATTAATACTGAAGGCAGGAAGGAGAACTTGTACCTGAAAGGTGTGGAACATCAAATGAATGAGCCAGAACTTCGGCCTTTTTCTGGCTACCTTTTCTATTTTTTTCAGTGTATCGAATATCTTAGGCTAAATTTGATCTGATTCAAACAAAGGGGAAAAAGTCGAGGAGAAAAAGTATCATCTAGGAAAGATTTTAGCCTTCCACCAGATTAACCATTTGGGAGCAAAAATGGGATTTTCTCCCATTTTTTAAGAATAAACATGTGTATCCAAGGGAGAAAAAAAAAGAAAGCATTCTCTACCAGCACAGCAGTTGAGAAGGAGCCAGGTGCAAGTTTTGGTCGACAAGACAAGCTTTATTTCTTTCCTCTTTCACCACCATCTTTTCCTAACTTCTGCATCCTACCCTCTACCCCAACACTTTCCCCTCTCAATCTGCATTAAAAATCAGCAAAAAAAAAAAAAAATTGCTATGATTAATGGTTAAAGGATTGCAGCAGATGTACAGTCTTCATTCATTTTAGATTTGGATCCAATTGACTTTCTCGACTCCTTTTTCTAAAGACCAGTGATAATCCTTTGCCATCCACTTGCCTCTTTCCCAGACATGCTAATTAAAATTTCATGGCCAGAACTGAGGGACTTGAGCTGGCCCTCTCTGATGTGTTCCTTAAGTATCTCAAGGCCCTTCTTCCTAATTGGATCTGCCAGCAGAAATCAATGCAAAGCAACTTCTGTAGGAACAGCTGCCAAGGCCCCTCCCACCAAAAGAGGATAGTTTTCTGTTGTCACATTCTTGGGCAATATTTCAGAAGCTTACTCATCCTGCCACTCACTTCCCCCACCTCCATACCTCTGCCCCCAAAACAAGATATTAGGAAGGAAACATGAGAGATTTTATTTTAGCCTAATTGAACAATAGCCCTTATTTCATCCTGAGTAAGACAAATGGGCTGCCCAACTTCACTTCTCACTTTATCTTGTAATGAGGTTTCTTTCCCAACTGTTTACTAAAGTATTAAAAAGCACTTTGCATCACCTGCTGGTATATTCCATCAAAGAGAGTCAATGGAACAGATGAAGACATATGAGAAAGTCAGAAAGATAAGGTGCCTTTTATGAAACTTCAGATTCTAGACCTATTAGAAAAAACTGCTTCTCTCTCTATGAGTTCTGTGGGCAAGAAAAAAGGGGGGGAGGTGGGGAAAGGGGTTTTTTCTCCATAGCAACAAAGTGATTTCTACAGGGCAGGGCAGCACCTGGCAGGTTTTTCCAGGGTCAGACCAAAGTAGATAACTAATTGCAGCCATTAATGTCCAAGTGGTAAGAAATTGCCTGAATTGTGAGATTCTAATAAGCCATTAGCATCTCTATACTGGATGTACTTTTGCGGACCCTTCTCTCACCCACAGTGATGAAACACTGTCTGTTCTGGCTCAGGCTCTATCTCCTGCTGTTCCTTGGAGAGACGGGCACGTATAGATGTTGATTGCTACAAAGGTTAGCACCCAGGGGTGGGAGCCCAGGGAGCAGACCCTGCTCAATTTTTGACACTGAATGTCATGCGACCTTACACAAGTAACTAAAATTCAGTTCCACATCATTTATTCTCTTATAAAATAGGGAGAAAACGTGTTGCACGATAAGTATTCCGGTATGGTTCATGAACAGCCATCTGTATGATATATTGAGATTTTTATGTAAGAATTAAGTGTGGATACTTTAATGCATTACAGCTACATTCTCATTCAAAGCTTTCATTCAACAATTTGAAGGCTTACTACACTTGTACATGTAGTGCGGAGGCAGATAAGATATAGAAACATGAAAAGTGAAATAAAAGGTATAGTTGTATGAGAACGGAAAGTCAAATTTCTATTCTTCATCTAAGACCCCACCAATGTCCCTTCTTGACTACTTCCTTGGGTATCCAGGTAAACTGTTCATTCGAAAGCAGATCAAATCCTTTGTTACCTTGTACTATTTGTCGTCTACCTTTTCAGTCTTGTCTACTAGACAGCTTCAAAAAGAAAGGTCTGTGTTCTATTCACTTATTTGCCCCACTTCCTAGTGTAGCTCCTGAAATATGGTAAGCATGCAATGTTTGTGCATAAGTAAATGGATAGAATGAACAAATAAATGCCTAATACAGACTATAAGTTCTAAATAGAGAGACAGTTGTGCTATGTCAGGAAAAGTCCTACAATAGGAGCCGGAAGATCTAGGTGCAAATCACCAGCCCGCAATTCCATAGAAGTCTGACTTTGGGCCCTCTGAGCCTCAGTATCCACATCTGAAAAATAAGTATGCTAATATCTGAACAAGATTATTATGAGAATTAAATGAGATAACATAGGTAAAGCACTGCCGCATAAATGTTAATTCTCCTATCCTGTCCCCCTTTACCCCTTTAATTGTTGGAATACAGCATCGGAGTTCAAAGGAGAAATCCAAGATGCAACTACACATTTGTAGGTTACTGAAGAAGTAAAAAATTGTAAACCAGCTCTAAAGGTAGGGGTCAGTGCTTGGAAACATACTAAAAAGAGACATCAAGGGAAGGGGGATTCTTGCTAAACCTACTTAACAGGATTCTTCCTGAGAGCAAGACAGGGTGATCAGAATCCAGGCAAAGTGGGAGAGGGGGGTGATTTTTACTAAACTGACTTAATAGGCTTCTTGCTACAACTGGACTAAGTAGGTCAAAGATAGGGCCCAAGGGCAAGAGCTATTTGAGAAGAGGGCTCAGAGAAGTCTACTAACAAATCAAGGAGAGAGTTCCTCAGTGTGGAAATCATGTGCTAAAGACTGAAAAGGATAGTAAAGACTAATTATATTCATGAGTATTTTGGCTTTTCAGTCTTAAGTTTGTGTCATTATTTAAAACTTCTTTTAGTTAGGTGATTATAGAAATTCTCAGTGCATTTTCAACAGTCTATGAACAATAAAACACATGTTTTGTGGAGTAATAGAAGACTTAAGAATATATCCTTCTTAAAATGTCATACTCAAAACCACACACTATTTCTACCGAGCAAGACTAGATGAGAACAGTGAGCAGTAGTGGTATAAGTTCCATTGTTCCAGATATACGACCCCTATTACATCCTTCAGTTGCATGTGAGTTTGTAGCAACCTCATTTTACTCTTGGCTCCTATTGAGTCTGTGGTTGACTAAAACATTACTTTTTAAAAAATATATAAACTAAGTCAGAAGTTGTTTAACAGTATACTCATCTAATTATTTTGAAACTAAGTTAAGGTTCAATTTGGACCTAATGATTCTGATCTCTTAAAACTTTTCAAAAGTATTCATTCAGAAATTCAACCTTTTAGTTACCCCTCCCAGATTTTGTCACCTAAAGATTCAATTGTTATGCTTTCATGTCTTCATACCTTTGATTTTTCTAAGTCAAACAGCACTATATTAAAAATAGAAATTCAGTTAATTCTTCATTAATCCACCCATCTTGTGATATTTTTGTTTAACAAAATTAATTGAAGTAAAAATCTACTAAATTTAAAGGAAGATAGTTTTTAAAAATCCACTAAATTAAAAACTCCTTGGGGCAAGAACTGTACTTGTTCATCTTTATATACTTCTTCTCCAGCACATGGTCTGGGAGAGTTGTATTCAACTCACTTTTCTCTCTCCATGTCCTTCAGGAAGTCTTGTCCAACTCTCTGAAATCCAGGCCACTGAGTCTGCAATTTCCCATGCTCTCTAATTAAGCAACCCACCTTTTTAAATAAAGGCATCATTTGTTCCTGCCATGCTCATTCAGGCTCAGAGAGGTGCCACTTTCTTTTCTTAGTTTTCACAAAACATCTGTTTAATAATCGTACTAGAATCCTGCCAAACTTATAAGTAATCTAATCTCCATTAACAGTTAAGAAACGTTTGTAAACAACTAACCTCACTTCTGGGCTTTACACAATTGAGGCCAAGGTTTTCTGGTATTTCTTTACTGTGCTTTACTTATTTTCCTCCACATCACCGCATGGGCCTAAAGATACCCGCTCTTGCCAATCTCACCTACGCATCAAAACTGAAGGTGGTGGCCCATGCGCAGTTAGAACAGGGTACGCGAGGTAACAAACTTCCCTGCATCCACAGTGCCCTCTTCTGCAGAGTCCTCTGTCTGTCCCTCACAGCCTTCCTCTGGGATTGGATGGCTGTATTGTTGGGGGTGGGGGAAGGGGGTGCAATGGTCCCATGGTGCCTCTTCTCTCTACTCTCAGATTTGGCCTGGGTACTGTCCCTGAGCACTGTGTCATCCCTGGGTCAGCTCTCAGCAGCACACGAACACCCTTGTCTTATACCCCAAGCGGACCTCGCAAAGAGAGGAGCAGAGGTGGACACTTCAGCCACTTCCCCCGTCAGGACTCTTTGGGCAGCCAAAGGCTCTTGTGGCCTAACTTGGAATTTCAGGCCAATTCTGTTGGCCTGCTATGTCTATGTTGACATAGACAGGGAGTGACTGTTTTGGGGGTCACAGACTCTACCTTGCTCTTCTTTGGGAAGTGGAAAGAACTATGTCCCTGGTACCCATCAGATACCACGAACCATCATAACTCACATTTATACAATAGGAATGTAGTTCATAATGCAATTTTTTATAGAATCACAATAAAGTCACATTAAAGTCTAATTCCCATTTTTCATATGCAAAAACTGCTGCACTGCAAAGTCAATTGACCTAACCAAAATCACCTAATTAGTAAGTGGCCAAGTGACAAACTCTGGTCTGTTCGACTCCTAAAGCCTTGCTCTTCCTATCACATTACCTACATTACTATTCATTCAACTAATATTTATTGGTCCCTGATGATACAGGTCCCTAAGCTAAGTAACAGTATATACTGGTGAATGAGCTGTGGGCTTTTAGTTAAACAGGGAAGACTGAGTAAAAATACTTGGCAATTGTTACATATGCTAAGAATTACCATATAGTGGTTAAAAGTTTAGGCTCTTAATCACATGACTGTGTTTGAATTTATACCAGCGATGTAATCTTAGCGAAGTTAATTTATTTTTCTTTGTCTTGATTTCTTTATTATAAAATGATGTTGATACTATTACTATCAATCTCATAGATGTTGAGGACTAAACAAATTCATACACATTTGTGTTCTTAATTAGTGCCCGATAAATATTAGCCGTGGTTATAGGGAGCTCTGGAAAAAAGGAGATCTTAACCTATGGGGGTGGGTGTAGAGTATGGGTTGGTGAAGATTAAGAAAATATTTGTAAAGTAAATGGAATTTAATTTGAGACCCGAAATAGGTAGAAGTAGGGCCCATAGGGCTGAGAGTATGAGAGAAAGAGAGAGAGAGAGGGAGAGGGAGAATGTTAAGAGTGGAGTGGAGGCAGGTGTATGGAGGTGGAGAGATCAGTTTAAGAGAACAGTACATGCTTCGAATTCATCAGACTATAAAATGACCTGACTGTTGGCCACATCTCATGGCTGGCCTCATTCCAAGATCTTACTAAAATACTTGTCAGGATAAAGGATAGGGAGTTTATCAAGGAGAGAAAATGTAAGGCTTTCAGTCCTTGTCCAATCAATTAATTTCTCTCCATCTCTATCTCTTTGTCTATCTCTTTCTCCATCCCTCCTTCTCTCTCTCTCCAACTCTCTCTCTCTCTCTCTTTCAGCAAGACATTCAGGAAAGAGCACTGACTCCAAATAAAACACTGGGCCAATTCTCTGATTCAACTTTCTGTACCCTATCACCCTGGACATTCCTTCTCTGTAAAAAAAAAAAAAAGAACAATTTCTACCTCAAACATTATGGATTCACGTTAATAAAATATAAAAGTTGTGTAAACCTTCTAAGGTTGAATTCCCAGCTTTGCTACTAAGTTACCTAGAGTAAGCTACTTAACCACTCTAAACATCAATTTCTTATTTGTAAAGTGGGGCTGATAAGAAAGATATCTCATAGGATCTTTCTCTTCAACTTTTCATTTTGAAAAATAAATCTATAAAACATTTAAAGAATACTTTTATAATCGTCATATAAATTCATCAACAGTTAACATTTTGTCATGTATTTCACTTGAACAACACAAAATACCATTGGACTTAACAGATATAACACTCCACCCAAAACAGCAGAATGCACATTCTTCTCAAGTACACAAGAAACATTCTCCAGAATAGATCACATGTCAGGCCACAAAACAAGTCTTAACAAAGTTGAGAAGATTGAAATCATACCAAGTATCTTTTCTGACCACAATGAAATGAAACTAGAATTCAATAGCAAAAAGAAAACTCAAAAATCCATAGATGTGAGGAAATTAATACATGCTTGAGCAACCAGTGGATCAAAGAAGAAGTCACAAGGGAAATTAGAAAATATTTTGAGACAAATAAACTTAAAAAAAGAAAAACACAACATACGAAAATCTATGGGATGAAGCAAAAGCAGTACTAAGAGGTTTATAGTTAGTAAATGCCTACCTTAAATGAGATTTAAATCAACAATCTATCTTTATACCTCAATGAACTAGAAAAAGATAAACGAACTAAACCCAAAGTTAGCAGAAAGAAGGAATAAAGATTAGAGCAACAATAAATTAAACAGAGAATAAAAAAAACAATAGAAAAAAAATCAACAGGTAGATTTTTGGAAAAAGCAACAAAATTGACAAATCCTTAGCTAGACTAAAAAAAAAAGAAGATTCAAATAACAAAAATCAGAAATGAAAGAGGAGACATTACAAATGATGCCACAGATATAAAAAGTATCACGAGAGGCTACTATGAACAATAATATGCCAACAAATTGGATAACCTGAAAAAAATGTATCAATTCCCAGAAATATACAACCTACGAAGACTGAAACCTGAAGAAATCAAAAATCTGAACAGTCTACGGCCATGCCACTCTGAACAAGCCCAATCCCATCTGATCTCGGAAGCTAAGCAGAGTCAGGCCAGGTTAGTACCTGGATGAGAGACCACCTTAGAAGACCATGTGCTGTAGGTGTAAAAAATAAATAAAAAATAAGGGGTTGTAAGCTGACAAAATCTTTGCAATCTGTGAGGTCAAAGAAAGGCTGCCTCACCTAAAAAAAAAAAAATTTAAATTAAAAAAAAATTTGAACAGATCTATAACGAATAAGGAGATTGAATTAGTAATCAAAAACCTCTCAACAAAGAATAGTCCAGGACCAGATGTCTTCACTAGAGAATTCTACCAAACATTTAAAGAAGAATTAATGCTAAATTTTCTGAAACATTTCTAAAAAAAGTGAAGAGGAGGAAACACTTCCAAATTTATTCTAGGAGGCCAACATTACCCTGAAAATAAAATCAGACAAAGTTACAAGAAAATTACTGCCCTACATTCCTGGTGAATTTCAATGCAAAAATCTTCAACAAAATACTCATAAACTGAGTTCAACAACCCATTAAAAGAATTATACATTTTGACCAAATGGGCCTTATTCCTAGAATGAAAGAATGGTTCCACTTACAAAAATCAATCAATGTAATATACCACATTACCAGAATGAAGGACAAAAAACACATGACAATGTCAACTGAGGTAGGAAAAATATTCAACAAAATTCAGCACCCTTTGATTATAAAAACACTCAACACACTAGGAATAGAAGAAAATAAAATAAAGGCTATACATAAAAAGGCCAAAGGCTAACATCATACTCAATAGTGAGAAATTCAAACCTTTTCCTCTAAGATCAAGAACATGGTGAGGATACTCACTCTCACCACTTTTGTTCGACATAATACTGGAAGTCCTACTCAGAGCAATTAGGCCAGGAAAAGAAATAAAAGGCATCCAATTGGAAAAGAAAAAGTAAACTTATTTTTGTTCACACATGACATGATCTTATATGTAGAAAGCCCTAAAGATTATACACACATTCACATGCGAATGCACACACAAACTGTTAGAACTAACCAACAAATTCAGCTAAGTTATAGGATAAAAAATCAACACACAAAATGAGTTGCATTTCTATATATGAATAATAAACAATACAAAAAAGAAAGGTGAGGAAGCTATCCCAATTATAATAGCACAAGAAAAATAAAATAATCAGGAATACACTTAACCAAAGAGGTGAAAGACATACACTAAAAACTACTGCTGAAAAAAATTATGAAGAAGACACAAATAGATGGAAAAATATCCTATGTTTATGGGCTAGAAAACAATATTGTTTGAAAGTCCATACTACCCAAAGCAATCTACAGACTCAATACAATCTTTACCAAAATCCCAATTGCACTTTTTGCAGAAATAGAAAAAGAATCCTAAAATTCATATGAATTCTCAAAGGACCTCTAATTAACATAATAATCTTGAGCAAGAAAAACAACAACAACAACAAAGATACAATTTTAAAATGGACAATGGACTTGAATTGACATTTCTCCAAAGAAGATAGAGATATGGCCAACAGGCATATGAAAAAATAGTCAACATCACTAATCATTAGGGAAACACAAATCAAAATTGTAATTTGATTATCACTTCATATCTGTTAAGATTACCACTAAAACAAAAGAAAAAATAACAAGTGTTGATGAAGATGTGGAGAGATTGGAACCCTTGTTCACCATTGGTAGGAATATAAAATGGCATAGCTGCTCTAAAAATTACTGTGGAGGTTTCTAGAAGAAATTAAAAATAGAATTACCATATAATCCAGCAGTCCAACCTCTAAGTACATATCCAAAAGAATTGAAAATGAGATCTCAAAGAGATATTTACATTGCAGTATTATTTAAAATAACCAGGAAGTATTAACAACCTAAATGTCCGTTCACAAATGAATTGATAAAGAAGATGTGGTATGTGTATACAATGGGATAGTATTCAGCCTTAAAAAGGAACATCCTGTCATGTGCTGCAGTATGAATAAATCTTGGGGACACTGTGCTGGGTGAAATAGTGGTGGTTGTCAGGGACTGGAGGGACAAAGTAGGAGGCAGTTGTTGTTCACTGGATATAGATTTGGGTTTTGCAAGATGAAAAAGTTCTAGAGCTCTGTTGCACAACAATGTACATATAGTTAACATTACTGTGCTGTTCATTTGGGAGTAAATTTTGTGTTGTGTAGATGATGAGTTCTTCCCTTTGAGCCAGATCAGAAGGCACATGATGCCAGTTTGCAATAGTATTGGTGATTCACTGTTTATTTATCTTGTTTTGAGACTGAATTGATGCATGTACATAACAGTGCAGTGGCAGACAAGTACTCTGTAAGGGACAGCTGTTATAAAGATGATGATTCTTTTTAAGGCTTTCACAGGTTGAAGTTCCCCCCTCTTTCCTTCTATGACTGTGGCATAGGCTCCTCAGGAGAACTGCCCACAATATTGTGGTTGTATCTAACTAGGTCCATAGTTTCAGCCTGCACATGTCCACAAAGAGGCTCTGAATCATTCTGATAACCAGTATGTTCCCAGAATAAAGATCTCTGAACTGTCTTTGGAGTTATTCTGACCACTTCTCTGTGGGAATAATTGATCTGGCCCATCCCCTGGGTTTTCTGGATGCTGACTGAGTTTTTAACTGAAGCAATAAGTCTTTCTTAACTATCTAAATTTAGAATCAAAGACTTCATCGGAACTGGAATAGGAGATGTCTTTATACCCTCAGTCAGCAAATGTATGTTGAGAATGAACTAAGCACTAGCGCTAATAAGACTCTCCCTATCCTCAGGGGCTCCCAGTCTAGTCGGGGAGACATTCTGCTAACTGGGCTCTCCCAGGGGAGTGCAAGCACTGAGGGCAGTTCACTGAGCCAGACTGCACGGGTTGGGGTACAGGGCTGGGACACATAGGAAGGGTACTGGTCAAGAAGCATCAGCTACCCTTTGCAGGCTTGGCACTCTGCTCATATTTATTCTGTGTGACCTCTTTCTCTTTCTTAATTTAAGTGAATTGACTTAAATAAGGAATAGACTGGAACAAACAAGATACAATTAGCTAAAAGACCACTCATTGAGGTAAAAGATTTTTATTATGTAGGTGTCGTGAAAAAGAGGCAACAGAGGATGGAGAGGAAGAGCATAGACCCCAAAGTCGAACTGTCTGGCTTTACAGCTCATGTGTCTTTTCAACGCTTCAGTTTCCTCATCTATGAAATGAGACAGTAATAGTAACCCCCTCACAGGGTTGTTAGGAGGTTACATGAAATACTGTGCTAAAACACTGACCTCTAGCAAGCATAAGAATTAGCTATGTTAACTATTATTTTATTATTTAGTCTAGACATGGTCCTTTATCTAAATTATGAATAATTCAGAATAGTAAAGATCTGGTTTCTTACAGAGGCATGTGGAGAATTTCTCCTGCTAAAATGTGGAGGTAGCCGATGCTCACTTCTTCCCCTGTGACAGAACTGGACTCTTTTTATTTCTGATTCATAAATGATTTGGGCCTAATTTTCTGGCCCTTATTATCCCCCATGGTTGAAGATATATCTGCTCTCTCCACAGCCCCCAGAAGCTCAGCAGCATTATCTTTTCCTGGAGCTGCATTTATAAAAATATCACCAGCACATCTTTCTGCTTCACTTCAGATTTCTTTCTGGTACCGAAATTTTGCTTTATCAAATTTTGCTTGAAATAGGTAGGTATGCAATGGAACTTGGATATCTTGTGGCTATTTGATTGTTTTAGTAATGAAATTTGACCAGGAAAGAGCTCATTAAACTATATGTAAAAATAAAAAATCTGAGAAGGCACTAAAATTACATCAAGTGCATCTCCTTGTCTAAAGAGTGCTCTACCCTTTTAGAAATATTACCAGAAATTTTGATAAATTGGAATTCATCAATTAAGAGTTTCTGCTCTTCAAAAGATGCCATTGGAATGAAAGGCAAGACAGACTGAAAGGAAATATTTGCATAGCATAGCTGATAAAGAACTTGTATCCAGAATGTATAAAACACTTTCAGAACTTATAATAAAAAAAATGAACAATCCAATGAAAAAATGGGCAAAAGATCTGAATAAACACTTCACTGAAAAGATATACAAATGGCAAATAAACACAAGAAAGATGCTCATCATCATTAGTCATTAGGAAAATGCAAACTAAAACCAGTGTAAATTCTACCACATATTTATTAGAATGTCCAAAATTAAAAAGACTGACCATACCAACTGTTGGTGAGGATACAGAGTAACTAGAACCCTCAGACACTGCTGATGGGAATGTAAAGTAATGCAACCCCTTTGGAAATCAGTTTGGCAGTTTCTTTAAAAGTTAAATATATCCATTCCATATGACCTAACCTTTTCACTCCTAGGTATTTACTCAAGAGAAAAGAAAGTATATGTCCATACTAAAACTGTACAGAAATGTTCATAGTGGATTTGCAAAAATTTTAAACTGGAAACAACCCAAACGTTTATCAGTAGGTGAATAGACGAATTGCGGTACAGCCACAAATGGAACACTGCTCAGCATAAAAAGAATGAACTCCTGATATACACAAGAACATGGATAATAAGTTGAGTGAAAGAAGCCAGATGGAAAAAGCAGGTATGTAATGTATAATTCCAGTTACATAAAACTCTAGAAAATCCAAACTAATCTTCAATGACAGAAAGCAGATGGTCACCTGAGGATGAGGAAAGGGGGGTGCAGGAAGGCTTGGCCGTGAGAAGAGGGCTTCAGAGAGGCAGGAAGGAACTTTGGAAGATGATGTTCTTAATTGTGGTGCTGGATTTTCATAAGTATATACATATGTCAAAACTTATCAAATTGTACATTTTAATCATATACAGTTTATTGTATGTCAACTATTTCTCAATAAAGCTGTGTTTTAAAAAGAAATATCAGAGGGTTTACACTACTTCTTTTAGAGAATGGGCTTCACTGTGTTTTCCTTAATTCTTGACTTCTTTTGCCTAATATTTAATTTTTGATGCACCACAAGTAGAAATCAAGCACTTTTTCTCTTCTTATATTGTGGGTATTGCCCTCAGTATTTAGTAATCGAAGTTCTAGAGATCTGCTTCCTCCCTCAGAATGCATCTTAACAGCTGCCAGTGGGTGGAGGTCATCCAAGCCAGTCAGCAACTGCTCCAACAGCTGAGGGAAGGGGGCGGGGGTGGGGAGGTGGAGGAGTTAGTGAGAGCTGTGGACGGGGAGACTGTCACACCTGCTGCAGGATGCCAGGCTGAAACTCAGTCCCCACTTGGGGTCAGATAGAGATGACTTAAGCACCCCAATAAGGAGGCAGAAAACCCATCTTTGATGACATTTCAGCTCCCTCTCTCTCCTGTCCTCTTGACCTCTTAGACCTTATAACCTTTTGGGGAGCACATTCTGTTTGTCTGCCACTGTCTAAAACTTGCTCATGGACAAGGGCTAGTTCGCAAGCCCTCCCTTTGTTCCTTAAAGCCAGAGAAAGAAGATCTTTGACCTCTGTTTCTAAGCACAGTAAACAAAGGCCTTCTTGGCTGCCAGTAAGCTCAAAGTGCTCATTAAGCAAGAAGTTGGCTGGCCAGTGGTTAAAATGACATCATGCTTCCTCCTGGAATCCAACTAGAGATAAAAAATCAGGTCATTCAATTCACAAATGGAGAATGCTTCCTTCTCCTACCAGTGTTCTGTGGTTGCTGACTTTCAAAGAGATCAAGGAAGAGAACTCAGGTTTTGAGAAAGTCTCTTAAACTACCTCCACTTAATTCATGATAATATGCAAAATTTTCCACTCCAAATTGCCTGGTGCCTGGGGTGCTCCTCACTTATCTTTCCTGAGTTTTTCAAATTGAGTGTTTAAGCAGACTCAGCAGTGGGCTGGTGGGTCTTATTAGCTGATAAGGACAACCCTTCAGGGCTCTCCAACAAAGTACGGTAGAAGAAATTTATTACCTTCCTGTTTGACATGTTGACCACAATTTGACATGGAGAAGAAAAAGATATTGTGATCTTAAAGAAGTTCATTCAGATTCCTTTAAGATAAAACCCTCCCCAAAAGTACAATTTTCAAAGGATGGTGATCTATGTACTTTTATTTTTTTTTTAAGGCCACTATAGACATCTTTTATTGATTTTATTCAATGATTCATGAAACAGGGAGCATCCAACCTAGCAGATAGAAAGAAGCTCTAAGTGGCTATACAAAATGTAAGACTTATAGGTAGAAAATAGCAGAAATAAGGGACTTATAATAGACTTAAAAAAGTGGATTGCTTATTGCAAGATCACTTTCTTTTAGGGGACAGCAGGGTTTATCAGGCAGATGACTTAACTAGTGCTGATCAGGTGATTCTTGATTGACTGGTTTAAAATTTGATTTCTGGAAGCACTGAAACTCTAATTAAGTCATGATTCGATGATGCAGGGCTTAGCATAAATTACTCCATCTGGGGCCTGTTGTCTTGTTTTTAACACTAGTCTAATTTATGTTTTCCCAAAGAACCTTTGCCAATAAGGGAAATCTAAAGATAATATGTATGTAACCAGTATCCAGATCTAGAATTTATAGATAGTTTCACAAAAGCACTAGATACACAATACAAATTAAAAAAAAAAAAAAAACTCGCATGATAGGAAAAGTTTGATTTTGATAGTCTGTTACACTTTTATTCCATATTAAAATGTGCAGCATTTCTCATGTTAAAAAATGTCTTCAAAACATATTTTGGTTCCAAACAAGTAAAATTAATATTAATTTTAATTAAATTAATAAAATGTATTACAAACATATACATTTCACAATTTATTGATCAACCACTAACAGATTATTTATAAATCACTTTAAAATTCTCCCATTGTTCATAAAAATGATTTCAAATTTGGAAATAAGTAAAAAGGATAGTTAGGTGAGTTTTTGATCATGTTATGGTATTTAATAAACCCCTCTAATGTAGGTAGTATCTAACATTATTTGACTATTACCAATTGACCAGAGACTCAAACCTTTAAAAAATCTATAAAGTGGATCTCTGTAGAAAACTGATAAATTATGATGATATTTGCTCCTCTAAGTGATCACATAACTCAAAAGTTATGATGTTACTGCCCTGAGGGATATTAACCAGTTTTACATCTAATTTAGCAATCTTATTTCAGCAATCCTTTTTCTTCTGACTATATACATTGAATCAGCTTTGTTATTCTGCCAGTTCCCTCATAAATGAATTAAATAAAACCTTGACATATACTATCTATTGTATGGGAATCATTTTTTTAACAGTTTGAAAATTATGTTTTGAAACTGTACCATCATTTAACAGAATTTGAAATAGCAGAATGATTCCATTTTTAACAAATAGGCCTGTCTTGTTTTGGGTTCTCCAGAAGAAGGCCCTAGGACAAGTGTTCGAATACAGAAGTACGGGGGAGGAACAGACTTTCCTCTACCTTCCAGGTTCTCCTGGCTGGTCTAATAATCAAATAGGTATGAGACTGATTTGCAAAAGAAAAGAACCAAATTTAATACATAAAAGTATGGTAACTCTGCATACATGAGAATCAGAGACCCTACATGCTTGAAAATTTCAGATATAGAAAGGGAAAATAGGTATATAAGACATCCTGAGCTAGGAATGAGGTAAGGTACCTTGGGGGCTTCAAAAGATCATTGCAGGATGATAAGAAAAACAGACCTTTAGTAAATGAAAATTTTTCCTGCACTATTGATGGGTCAAAAGAAGGTATCTCAGATAATCTCTTATGGGCAAGGTTTCTAATTAAAATTCTTCTAGGTAGGTAGAGGGAGTAAGGACAGAAGTTTCTCTTGCGTCTGCAGCTAAGGTTGCCTTTAGCTCTAAACATTCTGCATACTGTAGTGGCACATCCTAGGGTAACTCATTCTGGAACCCCACAGTAGATTATTTTGAAGGTACAAAGATTACTGGAAGGGTAGTGATACCAGAAATGGAAGTAAAGGGGTTTAGAACATGCCACCCCAAAATACACTTCTTTGGCATGTGGATTATTTTGAGCTAACAGCAAACAAAACCCCACAGACTCAGAAGAAGCACTTTGCCTCCCCCTTAACTACTGAAAAGAAAGTATACATTTCTCCATTTGTGAGTAAATCCATATTTATGAAGAAAATTTTCATTAGAAAGGGTACTTATACTAGGAAGACAGCTACTATCAGAGACAAGATTTTTTAGACCTGAGATACTTATCTGTATAGCAAGGCAACCTTTGTTTACCACATATTCTCTCCTCCTCTCACCCTCCAGTGAATTGCCTCCTCCTTCTCACTCCCTGTTCCCGCCCAGAAGTTCCAGACCCTTTTCCCTTAGTTCAGGATGGTACATAAACCTCAATCATCTGGTAGCTTTTTGAGCCTCATATCCAGTGCATATATGTAATTAAATTTATTTTCTTCATGTTAATCTGGTTTATGTCAGTTTAATTCTTAGACAAGTCACAGAACCTAGCAGGCTAGAAGGTAAAAAATTTTCCTCCCTTACAGAAGCCAGCTAACAAAGGTTGTTGAAAGATAAACAAAGGCAGATTAAAATTTTTTAAGTGTCTATTTGGGCAAAAATTGATTTGAATTGCATAGCACCAAACTGGAAGTAGTTAAGAATACTCTACCAACAGGAGGTAGGGGAAAGACTTGTATAGAAAAAAGGCAAAAGCAAAGCAAGGGATTTATTAGATTGGCTATAGCTAAAGTGGTTGCGTTATTTGGAAAAGCCAAGGTGGCTGTTTGTGATTGATTGTACTTAGTTTCACATTCTTAACCTTGAGGCATTATAAGATTAAGTTTGGTTTGTTTATGTACTGCTACTAAGGCATTAGAACCACCTCAATCTAATGACCTCCTTGTTTAATTAATTTAAGAGTGGATCATCATGCCTGCTACCACTGTGGTTGATGTTGGAGCTTAACCACACAAGGAAACTGCAAGAAACAATGTAAAACACCCATGCCAGAATTATCCCACCCAAGGAGGGCAAAGCTGGGGTATTTACACACCGATTCCTATCAGTCATTTATTGAGGACTATTCTTGGGTAATATTAATCTTATAGCATTTCCTGCCTTAGTGGTAGCTTTTCTTAGTTCTGAAGAAAGTTCTCAGGCATGAAGAGACAGATGTAGGTAGTTGGAAATCTTGGAGTTTACTGAAATATTTATTAGAGTCCAAGGGATACGGGCAGGGTACCTAAGTTTTTTTCTTTTCTTTTCTTCCCTCTTTTCTTTCCTTCGTTTTGCTTTTCTCTTCTTTTTTCTTTCTTTTCTTTTCCTTTTCCTTTTTTTTTGTTGTTGTTGTTGTTAAAAAGCATTTTCATTTATCAGGAAATAATGTCATCCACAAGATAATAAACATGAGTTAAATGCACCAATCTCCTTATAGAACAAAGGAGCATGTTTTCTATGGCAAAATATTCAGATTTGAATTTTTTCATCAAAGGAATTTTCCTCAAGAGTAGTTAAAATTCAAAGAACTCAAAGCAGAATAGAGCTGATTTTCTAAAAAAAAATCTATATTCAAACAATTACAAACTGTCTTGTAGTACATTTGCCATCAGAGGTAAATTTAACTACATAAATTATCTCTTTTGCAGCCTGAATGGAAATTTTTGATCAAATATTTTATTATCAGCTTTTTATAAAGTATATGTAGAACTTTTCATAAATTAAATAGATCTTTTACAAAGTATTATCCTAAACCACTTTTTAAAATTATTGATTTAGTGTGGCTTTTTAAAAAACAAAAATAAAACTAACAAATATTATTTACCTTAAAAGAAGACTTCTAGATTCAAAAAAAGAAGGAGGAAGACTACAAACCACACCATTGGATTTATAAAAGGGAAACTTCTGTGTTGCCAAACTGGTAGAAACACCCTTGTGAGATTGGGGGAACTTGACCAGTGGTCCAGCCTGGCTGTGCTGCTCTGAGGCATTTGGATGATCCACCCTGAGGCCACATTGGCAAGGTAGCACATCCTGTGGACCCAGAGAGTGAGCAAGAATACCTCTACTCAAGTGACATGGCAACAAAATAATAAATATTTAAAGACTTGCCCAGTATATTTTTAATTTTTTTGACCTCAACATCAGGATGTCTAGTTGAAAAATCAGACCTCTTGTGTACACACACATGCACACACGCACGCACACACACACACACACACACACACACACACACACGGAAGCAGGAACTCAGATCTGCCTCTTAAATTCCCTCCCTCTGTTCCCAGTTATTTCTCAAAGAGGATTCCATACTGGCCTGTGAAACTCTCTATCAGCTACATCACCCACAGCAGACACCGTGTTCTTTACCTGCTTGGATCCCACATTATTTCCTGTGAAAAGCTGCCATCTGGCCTTCATCCTCCTCTGAAGCCTCATAAGACTCACTAGAAAACAATTCCTTCTGTTTTTTTTAATCAATGATCAGTTGGGAAGAGAACCTATACCATCCATCCCTCCTCCTCCTCATCATCCTCTCTCTTCTTTTCTTATCTTGGCCTTCAACTATAACTCCTCTCTCCTTCTTGAATTATAAAGCTTAAGTTCCCTGGCACATCAAGGAATGCAGACTCTTACAAATGATGATGGGAGAAAGTGCCTTTAATCTATCTTTCAGTGGTGCTGACCTGCAGCCAGAATTTACTAGCCCTTTCTTTATTCTGGTGCCTTTGGTTACCAAAGCAGTAAGAAATATCTGAACCAGAGGTAGCAGTTTTAGCTTATCTGATTTCTGTGTTGCCATTATTTAGCAAACTTCCTAATATAAATCAGGCACTGTGCTAATGGGGTGTCCTATGATCAACACAACTTTTTTCTTCATTCTCACTATCACTACCTCAGTTTAGGCTATCATCACTCCACTTAATCCCAATACATTCCTCATATTGTTGCTGTAATAATTTTTCAACATAAACATTTGATTTTGCTCCTCACTTCTCTTTGAAAATCTTTAATGCTTTCCTTCTGAACTCATAGTAAAGGTCAAACATGGTAAAGCTTACGAGACTATTTATGACCTAACTTGTGCTTATTTTACCAGGCTCAACTTTTATCATTGGCCTCCCTGAAATTCCTCAGACATGCCACATTCTCTCTGTTTGTGATTCTCCCTGTTAGAGAAGTATTTTTTCCCACCCCTTTCACCTTTTCCTCATTCCCACTAGTCTTCAAAATCTCAGCCTATATATATGATGCCCCCTCAGAAAATTCCTCTGACTCAAGGTTGGGTTAGATTCTCTGCTGGAGTTGACTCCTTTGGAGGTATCTAATCAACCCATGAGCCATGCTTTCTTCTCTGAGAGCTGACACCCACTTGCCCATTCCCCACAATTTATAGTAAGTGGCTCCCAGCAGCTTTGTTGCTACTGTGCCCCTGCCAATTAGACCAGGATTGAACTCTTTACACAAGTGGGCCAATACAATTCTCTGCCACAGAAATTTAGAATAGGGACTTAGAGACAGGCATCCAGCCTCTCAGTAAGGCTGGAACATGCAAAGTCAGGAGCAAACCATAAGGTAGTCATATTTCTCTGTGAGGACAGAGAAGCAGGAAGCCAGTCTGCAAAGAAAAAGTACTTCAAGAACTCCCAATGACTTTTCAGTTCCTGCTTCTAGACTCATTCTGACATAATTCTACATTCTTATAAAATAAATTTCATCTTTTGCTTAAAAAAAAGCTCAGTTGTTTTTTATTTTTAAAAATCAAATGTTAATTAATCCATCTTCCCTGTGCTTATTTATCATATCCCCCAATTGCCTGTTCACTATTCTGTATCCTTAATCAAAGCTGTAACCTCAGTGCAAAGACTATTTTATTCATTGTTGTTATATTCCAAATAGTTTGATATATCATAGGTGTTCAAAAACTATTTTTTGTGTGTCATGGTAATTGCTAATACTTACTGTACATTGTATACCCTAAAAGGTAATTACTGTTTTTATACCCACTTTACAGATCAGAAAATTAAGGTGCAGAAAGGTTATGTTAGTAGCCCAAGATGGCTAAGCTGGAGGTCAAACCTATACAGTCTGGCTCCAGAGACCATGCTCTCAATCACTGGGCCACAGCCTCATCACAGTTACCAGAAATAAGGTAGGATGGAGACAGGACATAGTGTCTGTCCTTAAGTGGGGTACAGAATTATTTTCAGTCTTTCCTGTGGCTTTTCATGTTTTTCATGATACCCATTTGGTACTTTATTTTATGTAGTCATTTCTGATATCTCTTATATTCCTTTCCTATACTATTCTACTTATCCTGTAAATTTTTGTATTTCCAGCTATATTGGAAGCTCTTTGAAGACAGGAGACTGAGACTTACAGGTTTTACTATTGCCCCACTTTGGTTAAGACGCTTCTATTTATAAATAAGAGAAAACCTGACTAAAACTGACTTAAAAAATCAAGGGATTTTATAGATTCCCAGCACTGAAAGGTCCAAAAATAGGTCTAATGTCAGGTAAGGCTGGATCAAGACTCAACCATGTCACCAAGATGCTTCTTTTGTTCTCCCATCTATGTCTTTCTCTTCAAGATGACTTTTGTAGTGGTTCCAATAACTTCCAGCAGCAATTAGGACTTCTTGCTTACTTATACATGTCTAACAGAGAAGAGAAGGCATTATTTGTTTTACCAGCCACAGCAAATTATTGTAATTTAATCAAAAAAGACATACAATAATCACTGAATCAATCATTATGAGTCACGGGGACGAGTTCCTGGAATCAAACTGGGGGTATTGAGAAGAGAAAAGAAGGAATTGGATCTGCAGTGCCTCTCACCATTGCTCCTCACAGAATCTCAGGAGTGGAAGGGACTTTGAAAGTTGACCAATATAACCTCTTTATGATGCTTTTACTTCTTAAAATAGTCATTCTCTTTTGACAATTTGGCCTTTTAGAATACAGATATCTGAATCTAGACGTTAGTGGTAGATGCACCCCCAGGACCAAGTTCATTTAAAACAAACCTAACCTCTCTTCTGCATATCAACTCTTTTCACATTTGAAGACTGCTGTCCTGCTTTTCTTCAGCTGTTTCAAGTGGCAGGGGTTTGTGTTCCTTTGCCACCTGCCCGCTTTGCTCAGAAGCCCCCAGGAAGCCCTTACAATGGGAATACTGGAGCCGCCAATGGAATCAGCTTCCTCTGTTCCCCCTGCCCCCTCCCTCTACTCTGGGCCCAGCTCTAGTAGGAGTCAAGGAGAGTTGCCTCTTGCTGCTGTAGCCCATGAGGACTTGAAGGATAGCTCTGCTAAAACATGTCAGGACTGGCAAGTGTCAAGTTTTCAGAAGCATATCTGTGGCTATTTTTCCCCTCTCACTTTTATTTTCCTCCTCTCTGGAAGAAAGGGAAGATGTGACCACAGCCCTCTAGTTAGTGTCCTGGAACACAGAAATGTCTAGCTGTTATAGAAAGTAATCTGAGGAAAGAAATCCATTTGTGGCTCAAGGAGCCATTTTCAGAGGGCATGAGTATAAACATACACTGCTTAGGTTCAAAAGCCCAACTTGGTTCTCAGTTTGTTTCTCAAGGCTATTTCCTCTCCCATGAGCTTTTCCTTGGCTGCAGTCAGAGAGAAGGGAGAAAAGTGAACGTGGATGCGATTGAAGTACACTGCAGACAAAACACCAATTCACCAGGAGAGGGGACAGCTGTATCTGTGCCTCTGGGCCATTGTGACTTGCCAATGAGATTCTGCTGCTGGATGCTGAACTGCTTTTGAGTTCCAAAGCAAGCAAGAAGAGGGGAGAATGGGCCCCCCCCTTTTTTTAGAGGAAAAGAGACAGCAGAGGAGGTTTGTTTTACTTGAAGCATGCTAGCTCCTTCTTTGCTTTTAAAAAACTGAAACGTAACTGATGACAAGAAGGAAGTTCTAGTTGAAAAAGTGGGTGAAGATAGGTAGGGCTTCTCTGGTTTTTCATAGCCTGAAAAGCAGTGGAATGGGGCCTTCCCTCTTGGTCCTGAGCATATTCTGCTTACACTGACTTTTCGAAGGAGACACTGAAGAATGCTATACTGGTCATGCTACTTAAAATTTATAACCCACATGTTCTATCTTGAAGGAAATAATGATAGGGCTCTGAATGAAGTCATGCTCTTTAGGAAGTACTAGTGCCCAAACTTAGGTACCTCCTTCATGTAAAAGTAGAAAATTGTAGGATTTCTGGGTTTATCGGTGACTTTTTCATCTATATCACTTTTAAGACCCTCTTCCAGGTGCCTTCACTCACCACTCTAGATATACCTATTTCTCTCTCTGCCCTTGATTGTATTTAACATTTTAGCACCGGAACTATCTTTTCTGATTATTTCTTCCCACAAAATTTGTAAGCTCTCCGAAAGGCTTACAGGAGGGGCCAAGTGTTCTCTATGGACTAGGCATAGGGCCAGGTAAATTTTACACTCACCGTTTCTCTTTCACAACACCTCTGAGATATTTCCTCTTATCCCTATTTCACATATGAGAAAAGTTTAAGTTGTTCACCCAAATTTTCAGAGTAAATGAGTATAGAGCCAGGATTTTCACGCAGCCTCTAGGGCCTTTTTTTCTATTACAGCAGCAGAAATGGTCTCATAGTTTTTATATTCTCTTTAGCATGTGTTAGGTATGGAGTAACACTCTATCATTGTTTATTAACTACACATTTAGCATGCCTCTTTGAAATCTCCTGTTTTTAGTTAACTAAGAGTATTTATACATGGAAAAGGGTAAGAAGTAATCTTTGCAATGTCTAATGATATGTTGTAACTCATTTTACATTATTTCCTTGTCTAGATAAGTTTTTGTTCATGCCCAAGATTTCTACCAATCTCATCTGTTTCTAAAGCCGCAGATGAAGAGACAATTCTGGACAACTTCCATCCTCAGCCTCTGTCTTCTTTTAAGCCTTTATTCCAGTCATTCCTGTGAGTGACAGAAATGGCTCTCAACTGTCCCACCCTGAAAATAAAGGATAGACAGTAACTTTGCAACAATGTCAACAGACATACATTGTGTGTGTGGCTACAATTTACAAAACTGTTACTATGGTTTAACCCTTATAGAACTTGAGGCTCAGATTTTAACTTACACAAAGTTACACAGCTAGGAAGAGGTCACACTAAGGCTCGGACTGAGGTCTAGCTGATTCCAAAGTCGTGCTCTTAACTGCTGCATATGGCTGCCTCATTTCCCACAGGTGGTGGTCATCAGCCTCTTCAGATGAAAGACATTGAGAAGGGTCAAAGATAAAGCAAAATATAACAGATAGAAGACGTTGCTAGGCAGCATATTTAAGACTAGAGGAGTTTAGAAAAACATTCCCCATATGTAAAAATATAAAATTACTTTCTGAATATTAAGCCTTGTTCAAATAGTTTTGACATCAGTGACTGATGGAAAACACATTAACATGGAGAACAGGCAGCAAATTAATAATCTGAATCTTAAAGAGTTTTTTTCTGACAGCTCAGAATTGTTTTATAAATTTTTAAGAAATGTTAATAGGTGTCTGACATGAACGATTAAAAGGAAACTATTTAGTACTGCAAAATGAATTAAAGCTTTAAAATGTCTCTACACAATTATGAGTGGAGGCAAAGCTGCTAAAATTGGAATCATGAATTGGAAATTGCTACTTCAAAAAATAAAAAGGAAGATCTGAAAGTTATCCCTCCACAAATAAAACGCTTTTATATCTCTTAACTGGAATGAGCCTGGAAGGTTGGGTGAGTGCTTCTAACTCCTAACAAGAAATATTAACAGAAAATGCAGGCTAAGCCTCATAAAAGGTGCTGTGACTTGTACAAAGGAAAGGGACAGCATCTTGACTGGCTATTGTGGCCTCCTCTTTCTTTTTTTCCTCCTCTGACTCCTCAGCCTTTCTCTTCCTTCTGGAAGTGCACTTTCTGCTGAGAGTGTTCACTGCTTCTCACAGGCATGACGACCCCTTCATCATGTATTTAATACTGTTTTCCAAAATTACCCCCTTGTAAATGTAGTGCTTTTGAAATCATAGTTCTCCATCGAAAAGTACTCATGATGGTACGTACGTACACAATAACTTCACTCTTCAGAGAACATATAATAAAGCGAGCTTGAGAAAATGGTTATAGCACAGGGTATCCATTTTCTTCATCTGTAGCTAACTCTACAGCATAGAAATATCTCTGACACCGAGAACGTCATTCTGTAATTTGGAACAGAGAAAAAATTCCCAACTATCCATGTTTCATAGAAAAACATCTCACAGTAGTTTATTCTCTATCTTTGGAAGGGGTGCAGGGGTTCATCCACAGTTCTGAATTCATTAGGAGGAGCAAAACTTGCAGATATAGTAAGTCCTTGCTCAACATCATCAATAGGTTCTGTGACTTTGAGCAGAATGACGTATAATTAAACCAATTTTACCCTAGGCTAATTAATATAAACACAAATATATTTACGTTAGAAATATATTTAATATAATATAATATAATAAATATATTATATTATAATTACATTTAATATAATATAATAAATATATTATAAATAAATATAAAAATAAATATTAAGTTCCTATGGCATCTTATCAAGAAGTTATATCAAAATGACACTGAGCAAAATGATGTTATTCAGGGACCTGCTATATTCATTAAATGTCATAATGTTTCTTTCCTCAGATGCTTATTCTTTGTGGAGGTGAATTTAATCAAGTATTTGCTAGAGAAGGAAACTGAGGTGTTAACGGAAAGAACAGTCTTAAGGAGTCTTTGAGAACTGGAGAGTTTCAGATTTCATTCTAGTCAAATGGATGCTGTACTAATTGGGAAAGTTTGAAACTCTTTCAAACGGATTATCTCTTATTGTCCTCTCCCAGACATGTTTCTGAAGACAGACCTTGTCCAATTTGGGGTGGATGGTTTAACAAATGATGACCTATCTATATACTATGAAACCATTAAAAATGAAGGCCCAGATAAATCATTTTCATGCTTTTTTTTTAAAGCACCTTTATCACCCCATTCAAAAATCTTATGCAGAACCCTAGACCATAGAGGAAACTAAAGGGAACAGCTCTGGCGGGAATCAAGGAGGGAACCTGGGGGACTTGGAACACCGTCCATGCGTTCTCTTGGCTGCTGTGGACGAGACGCTTCCATATCCCAAGGAGTTCTCTGGAGCAGTTTGGAAACCATGTTGTATATCAAAATGTGATTAGTAGTTACCTGTGGATAGTGAGTTTAAAGGGGATTTTATTTGTTTCATTTTTTTTTCTTTCTGCATTTTTTAAAATTTCCACAAAAATGTATTTTTATAAAGAGAAAATATTTCATTTTTAAAAACAAAAATGTAAAGAAGCTCAGAAAAGCATAGCACTCAGGTTTCTTACTCTTATTGGGGGACAAGTAAGTAAAAAACTAAAGAACTCAGTTTTATCACTTGGACCACTTGAGGACAAGAGAATGTAAGAGAAAGAAATTTGGTCTTTCTGTGTTCAAAGGCTCATGTTTCTTTTCCTTTCCCTGGAGAGATCAGTGGTGAATAGACAGTGTTTACTTTGATGCTGGGCTACCTGCCCTGCGAAGGCTCCCAGCTGACACAGTGGCCAAGTCTGACTCTGGAAACTCCAAGGCTCTTGTTACTTAGTCTGCTGTGCATTGAGGTGGTCACTTTCTGAGGTGCGATGTAAACTGCTTGCAACGTTTCCACCTGTATCCTGTTCTGCCCTTTGTTTGGCTGAGATGCCACCACTGCCTTTTAAATTCTAACCTGCCAACCCCTTTGTTCAGGCAAAACTACATCATCTCAGTGCTTTTTCCTCAACCTGATTTCCCAGCAGGCCCCAGCCAGACCACATCTGTTATCTGATGAGGTTTAGGTCAACAGTGAGCTCTAAGAGTCAACAGTGTGATCGGGTCACCCCAAGAGCAAATACCGTAGTAGTTATAGAAGTACCAGCTTTGGAGTCTAGTAGTCACAGTAGTCTGACAAAAGTCCCTGCTCTGCTGTTTGCTTGCTCACCACTTCTGCCAGATTACTTAATCTAAGTTTTTCATTTTCGAAATGAGGATAATAAATCACACCTGCCTCACAGGCTTGCAATAAGGATTAAATTAAATCATTTATGTAGAATACTTAGCACAGTGCTTGGCATATAAGGAAAAAATCATATCATTGCTATTATTATTAATAGTAATAGTATTATAGGTTTAATATTTAGATTCCAAATCAAGGAGGCGATGACAGTGGGGTAAAAAAGAGCACTGGACTAGTCCAGGAAATGTTGATTGTAGTTGTTGTGAAATGAAGGTACTGTATTAGAAGACGATATCACCAGACATAATCTAAGCAAGACACAGACTGTGCACTTGCAGGGTGAATTAAAGAGCGTTTCATCAAGGGATTATTTACAGAGGTGTGAGCAGGATGAAGTGAACCAACAAGAGACAGCAAAGCATCTAGGGACTTGTCACAGCTGACAGCATTGCCACCCCCAGCTTGAAAGGGACAAGGGTAGGGAGTGATGTTACTAGAAGTTGGTGAGAACTGGAGCTTCAGAAGAGAAGCCAGCCTACAGAAGCTGGGCTCGTGGAGGACCTCAGGCATAACCAAAACCCCAGCCCAGCAGGAAGGAGCAAAGGAACACGTCCCAGACTGCTCTCTCCTCTCAAACGTCAACCTCTTGCTGGTGCCTCCTGTTAGCTAAATCCAACAGGAACCCCTGGGCAAGGAAGCCAATGCAATGCACAGAGCAGGACAGAGAAGAATGGAGAATGAGTATAGAGGGGCAAAGCCCAGCAGGTTTATAATTCCACAAGTCTTAGAAAGTCCTCCTCGGCCTGGCCTGAAGGATTGTGGTAAGTAGGTGCAGCAGCCTAGCCATAGATGCCTTTCCAGGAAAAGTGTGAGCCCAAGTTGCTGAGGGCTCAGGAAATGGGGACTCCAGATGATCCTTGGGATGCGGACTATGAATATGAAGATTATCAAGAGGCAGTTTCAAAAAAACAAAACCCAAACTATAAACCAGGCAAATGAGTAGAGAGAGTAGAATCTCAGAATCCTGGGAAAAGGAAAAAGGAGAGCTGTTAGGTGACTGGGTTAATGATGGAGGTACTAGCTGGGATTAGGGACTTTCTGAGATGCTGAAATGCCTTCTTTAGGGCTCTTCTAGGGTTCAAGCACAGATGACATGAGATTAATTAGTTCATTATTTCATTCACTCAGCAAGTATGTATTGATTTCCTTGTCTATGCTAGGCAGGGTGCTGGGTGCTTAGGATAGAACTCTGAGTAAGACACAAACCCTGTCCTGAGAAGCTCAAAGTGAGTGGGGTCAAATGTCAATCACAACACAGTATGTACGTACGTATGATAAGTGGTCCTGGGGGATCACAGAAGAGAGACACTCATCCTATCCTGGGTGAGTAAGAAAAGTGTCCCAGGGAAGAGACAGACCCAAACACATTTAGGGGAAGTGCTAGCAGGAGATGACTGGATGTCATTGCGTGGCTGCTAATGACAATCACTGAGATTGGAGCCACAGATGAATGAAGCCCAGCTGGGCATGGGGCAATACAGGGAAATAATTTTGTAGAGATGTGTCTCTCTTTGTGATGAGTCAGCATGCTTCGTAGGACTGAGAATAAATCATTAAACAAATTACACTTCATATATGTGTAATAGGGGGAAAACATGTCTCCATTCTATAAGACTGAGAAACAGTGAATTAAATAAACAAAACAGTTTTTTTGCTTGTTTGATTTGCCTCAGAACCTCTCAGAGGCCCTAATAGCCTAGGGCCTTTCACTGTCCTAAATTTAGGATATAACCTGATGTATTTATCAGATCTATTTGATTCCTTCCTCCCACCATACACCATCTATTTATAGTTCCTGTTTCCTGTAATGTGTTTATCAGAACACTTTTACTCAAAGTGTGGCCCACAGACCAGTACTGGTTAACAAATTGTTAACAGCCCATAAAGAGAGAAATTGAGACTATTTAGAAATTTTTAATAGCAATTTTGTGTTTTTGACTCTAATAATTAAAATTCTGGGCTTATGTTTTATATGTCTGCTTTTAAATCTCATTTTCCTAGTGATTAGTTTTTATTGTATTTTACTACAGTATCAGCCAGCAAAGAATGAAAAGTTAAAAAAAAAAAAAAAGTTAGTCCTTCACCACAGGTAGTCTGAGAAGCACCAAATCAGAAGACACTGGAAAATATGTGAGCTCAGTGGCTCTCAAACTCAGTTGCCCATTTTAATCTCCTGAGTATCTTTAAATAAATACAGATGGTGGGGTCCCACTCCCAGAGACTATGATGTCATTAATCTGGGGAGCAGCCTGGGCACTGAGATTTTTAAAAAGATGCCTAGGTGATTCTAATCTGTGCCAAGGGGGAGAACCACTGTGCAGAGGGAAAGCTTAGCCTTCTTGGTGTTCTTGGTTCCACCCTGACCAGCTTTGTCCAAGGATAGGGGACAGTGATTCTCAGCCATGCTGTACAAAGGAATCACCGGGCGGCTTCTAAATGGACTTGTGCCTGGACCCCACCTAAACCAATTAAATTGGAATCTTTGGTGGTGGTTCCTGGGCACTTGGAATTTTAATAAAATGATTCTTGTCAGACAGGGTCGAGAACAAGTGGGTTAGGAAGTCTGGTTGCAGATGACAGTAAAAAGTAAAGATGTCGGTTCATGTCTTCCCCCAGGGCCTGGAGTCAGAAATAGCTGTTGGGATTTCAGATCCTTTACCTTTTTTCAGTCTACACCATCAGGAAGCCATAGCTATAGCCAGGGATTTTGGGGTGGTGGGGACACATTCTAGACCTCTTTAGAGAGACCAGTGAGAGGCCAAGAGGTCCTGGCACCAAAGCATCCTGAGTTCTTGCCCTTTGCCCCCTTCCTGCTCCTGACTAGTGCTATAATTTCTGGGAGGCAGCACTGCTTCTGCTTATTTTCCACTGAGCCAAAGTGAACCTTCAGAGGCAGGTTTTCTAAGAGAAGGAAGAAAGTATGGCTCTTTGTGCCTGAGGTTGTAGCCCTTTGTGCCGAGCAACCCCCTCCAGCCCTTGCGGCCGCTGTGTTTAAGCATGTTCCATCACTCCCTAATGCACCCTCTGACAGACTCTGGCTGTTTATTTCCATCAATCACTGAAAAGGACGCCTTTTACTTGGGGGAAAGTACAAATGCATTAGTACTTTGTTTCTGAGAAGAAAACAGAGAGGGGAGACAGGAGGTACCACAAATAGTAAAAATTGTCTTTGACATTTGCTGGTAGAAGAGGACAAATAATTACAGCTATTTGAAAAAATGCTTGTAGGAGAATGATGGGACAGGCCTGGCATAAGGGAATATGCCCACTTTGTTGGCACACTGCTAAGTATGACAGCAGTTATTTCTCACATCAAAACTCTGGAACATTTCGTTGTCTTGCTTATGTGGCCAACATCAATTCTACCAAATGCTGCAGGACAGTGATATTTGAAATTGTCTTGAAATACTACTTTGTGTTGAAATTCTTAGTTAAAATTTTTTTTTTTGAAACAACATTAGACTCCAAAACCAAATAAATGTTTAATAACTGCAAAATCTTAATAAATGAGAAGATCTCTTTACCTCAGGGCACTTAGCTTGGGGTGGAGTTGGGGGTAGGGGGAAGGTTTACTTATTTAGTGTCTGGTTGAAAAAAGTTACAGGTGATTTGGGCTATGTAGACACTGGTAATAGTTTAGGTGGTAAACACTGGTTGTGTTATAAACTGTTCAATAGTTATAATTTTGCCATTGTTGCTTTACGTGAAAAGCATGTATTCAAAAACATCCAGTACCTACAATGTCCTGGGGATTCAATCCATAGTAAGCAAGGCAGAAATGCCATTGTCTTCATGGAGTTTAAATTTTAGTGGGGAAAAGAGCTATTAAACAAATAATTCATTGCAGTACTGGTAAAGAGTTCCATTAAAAGTGTACATAATTGTTTCTTCCTCTTTCTTTCCCTTCCCTTAAAAAATATATTGCTTCCCTTCCTTCCTCACTTCCTTACTTCCTCAAAAAGCTATTACGCAGGCCCAAACAAGGCAGGCAGACTGAGCGGAGGAGGCAGGCCTGAGCAGAGATTATAGCCTGCATAAGAGGAGGACAGCAGTATAGCAGAGTCAAGAGATCAAACACATACAGGAACATCGAGCAAATAAGTGGGTAGGCTGAGGTGGCCTATAGAAATTGGAAAAACAAGGAAACAGATCCTCCCCTAGAATCAAAAGTAACAGCACCACCCTCACTCTGATTTTAGATCCTGAGACCCATCAGACTCCTGATTTCCAGCATTGTAAGATAATAAATTTGTGTTGTTTTAAGTCACTCAGCTTGTAGTAATTTGTTACAGAAGTAATAGGAAACTTCCCCAATTAAAAAAGGGAAAAAAGTAACTTCACAGAGAAATCTGACAGATAAAATCTTAATGAAAGTGATCAAAGTTAACATCATCAGAAATAAATAGAAATTGTATACCACCAGAGAGGAAACAATGAAAAGGCATAACATCTGTTGTATTTTAGCCCAAAATTCATACACTGGGTTTTATCATGAAGACAAAATTAGATAAACCCAAATTAAGGGATATTCTATAAAATGACTATCCTGTAATTTTTTAAAATACCAAGCTCATGTAAGTCAAGGAATGAATAATATCTTTCAAACTGTTCCAGATCGAAAGATATTAGAAAAACATGACCACTGGAGCAACATGTGATCCTGGACTGAATCCTTTATTATAAAGGAGCTACTGCGATGATTGGGAAAACTTGAATATGGTCTCTGGCAGAAGGATATAGGAGTCTTCTTTGTACTATTCTTGTAACTTTTTCAAGAAACTGTTTCCTCTTCTCACCTCCCCCCCCCCAAAAAAAAAAAGTTCAGTCGATAATTGTCATGGTGCTTGTCTTGTACAAGTTATTAGTGGGGAATGAAAGAATGTCAGTGAGGTTAGTGGGAGATGGCGGGGGGAGGAGGTGTGTGTGAAACATCCTGGAGCAGATGGTATGTTTGTAAAATGGGATGAGGATTAGTTTAGGGGTAATGTTTGAGAGCTCCCTTGATTTCACCAATAAGGTGAAATAAAAATTCACCTCCATGTTCCTCTATGGAAAACAGGCATCAGCCAGCTTTGCCTGCGTGCTGTAGCTTTGAATCGAGGCAGGCAGGCTTGCTGAGCTGGTCTGTCTGCTAACAGGGTTTTGGGAGCAGCCCCTGAAGATGCCTCAGGAAGCAGCACTGAGAAACGGAGCCTCCTCTGGCAATTTGGAAAACATCGATGTGATGATTTTAACTTAATTTGGCCAGCAGATGGCAGCAGGCAATTCAGGGAAATAACTAGAGACAAGCCGAACTGGGAGGTCTGACGCTGCTGCTTCAGCATCAGCCAGGAGAGGGCAAAGGCCTGGCTGGCTCACTGAGTTATTGGCAGTCTTTGAATTAAAGGGCTCCTGCCAGACAAAACCTCAGGCAGTCCAGCCTCATTCTCTGGAAATAATGGGGAAAGGAGGAGGAGGACCAAGAGAAAAGTCTTCATTGTGTTTTGAAAGAAAGAAGTTTTTATTTCTTTCTAATAATATGAAAGAGAAAAAAGAGAGGCCATTATTTAACAGACCTTGAATTAGACGCCTTGAAGATCCCAAACTTTAAGAAGAAGAGTTAGACTCACAAGCCATGGGGCCTAAAGTATTCAGATAACAGTAAAAATAGGGATGGAGGTGGGGTTTGAGAATTAGATGAATAAATACATATAGAATGTTTAGAACAGTGATTGGCACATGGTAAGCACTCAATAGAAATCAGTTGTAATTATTATTACTTACTGAGTGAGCACTTACCATGGACCAGGCATCAAACTAAGTGTTTTATATATGTTGTATCCTTTATTTTTCACAATAGTCTTATACTATATATTACCACAATTTTTAAATTCAGGCTTGGAAAATTAAAGTCATTTGCTTAAATTCATTTGAGCATTTACTGACTGCCACTGAAGGCCACTGTGGAGGCCGTCAGCAGGCATAAGTACAGCCATGGTCTTGCCCTCCTGGAATTAACTGTCTGTCTGGGTGCCATACAGCTAGTTAGGAGCTGAGTCGGGATTTGAACCCAGGTCTGATTTAAAAGCCTCTCTTCTACTGCCTTCCGTAATAAAAAGACCTAATTTATGGATGCCTATTATGTGCCAGGAACTTCACATACTTAGTTTTCATACCGAACCAGTGAGGTTGAAATTATTGTTCTCACCATTTTACAATGAAGAAATATTAAATGATTTGCCCACTGGCCATGCTGGTAGGGAATAACCAAGTGCCTTATGCATTTGAGACCCATGCTCTTTCCATGGTAACACAATCTAGATGCTTTAGGATCAGAAGAGATCTGTACCAGCATCACCTCATTCTGTACAAAAGTTACATCAATTCCAACACTGTTAGCTCATGAAATCAGAAAAGTATCTTGGTGGTAAGGATTCTCTGAGATCTTCAGATTCAGCATTTCGTGCATGTTGATGAGTCAGCTTTGGATTAACATCATAGACTCAGAATCAAAAAGATCCAAGATTAAGACTTTGATCTGTCTTTCATGAGCCTCATGATTTTAAGCAAGTCATTTAGCTTTTCTGGGGCTTCATTTCCTTATTTGTGAATTGTAGATAGCAATATGTATTGCATTGAATAACTGTAAAGATTCAGTGAGATAATTTATGTGAAACTGCTTTGTATGCCCTAGAGTGAAATTTAAGAATTATGTTGATTCTTGTTAAAACTCTTGCTTTTGAATCTAGTTTAAAACCTGGAATTCAAGCTCTTCTGTGCTCTGGTTTCAAACTATCTTTCTAGTCTTAACTCTCTTTATTTCTATATGTTTTTAAGTAGACATGAAATTTTAATTAAAACTGGCTTAGAAAATTAAGATAATTTATTAATGTAATAAAAGGTTGGTTAATGAACTACCCAAGGATTATTTCAGCTTCAGGAATAGATTGATGAGATACCATTTTTCTATCTTTAGGATGCTTTCCTCTGTGCTGGCTCCATTCTTAGTCTTCCCTCATGGTCACAAGCTGGTTGCAGCTGCTTTTGCCTCTATATCCTCTTAACTTCAAACCCAGTGGAAAGAGAACTCTCACAGTTGAATTCTAGCTAGAACTCTGCCACATTCAGACACAAGTTCTGTGTCTAATTCTCATTGGTCTAAATTGGGCTATGTGCCGATCATTGAACCAATCATTCTGGCCACAGGGCTAGACTATTGGTCAACTGAAACCAACTGGGGCCCACCCTTGAAGCTGAAAGTTGTCAATCTCTCTCATATCTAATGGATAACAGCAGTGAGGGGTTATTCTCCATGTACAATATGGAATATCATTTCTACTAGAAAAAGGATGAATGATTACGGTTTTTGAGCAGTAAAAGCAACAGATGTCTCCCATACCTAGAGTATAGTCAAATTGAACTATTTTTAGTGTCTGAAGCACATTCCATAATTTCCTGTTGGCAGGCATATGGACATGCTCTTCTCTTGATCAAGAATGCTTGGTTTCCCTACTCCAAGCTCTACAAACCAATCTTCTTTATCTGAGCATAGATATTTCTCATAATTCTCCTATCTAATCATTATGTTTTAGTTATTTATTTATCTTAACTAATTCTAAATTTTGGATTAAATTCTTTGTGTTAATGAAAAGGACTCTGATAATCTTTAGAAGAAGGAATTGCCATATTTAGAAATGTTAATCAAAAGTGAAAATGAATACTTCAATGAATTACTTAAAATCTGAATCAGTAGAATCCAAATGAATGAGAATGTATTATAAGACAGATCATATTTTAATAGTAAAATTTATTTTCAGATTAGCTAAAGTTAAGTTAACCAGACATGTTTTCATTGGAACACCTTGTATCAATCGAAATGTTCAACTGAAAGATTAATACTGAGCTATCTTTAATGCGGCAGGATATCTCAATGTCTGAGAGTGAATCATCCTAGAATGGGTATTCCTCCTAGAGTGAGTATGATAGGTAAATCCTTCCTTTTCCTGTCTTTCTCTCATGGGTCTGTGAAATCCTTGACACTTGTGCTGGGCCTGTATTTCCAGGGCTAAGTCAATATCTAAAACACTTCATAAATGTTTGTTAAATGAAGGAGTGAAGGGATAAAAGCAATGGCTAGGAAAAGTATGTGCTTACTCTTTCAAATGTTTAAAAAGATGTCAGTTTATTTTGCTGTCTTTTGCCTACTTCTGCTTTAAAAAGAGAGACACTAAAAGATTTTTTACTAAGGGTTTTGATTCAGAAGCTAAAAGAATGTTAGTGCCAAAGGAACTATCCACTTCTAAAAGTGCTTGGCATTTAGCAGACTTTCCAGTGGTGTGGGAATGGATATGAAAGTAGGATAGGCTAACCTAAGTTTACTATCAATGGAACCATAGATCCTAAAGTCCTAATAGATTATATGGAGTTCTGATGGCTCACTCAGAATGGGTAAATGAGGAGTATTTAAAGAAGAGACTATTTGCAATGGTGTCTGCATAAACCAGACACATTTTCATTGCAACAAGTTTCTAAGGAATGATGATGCACCCCAGGGCTGGCAATAGCATTGAGCCATTACTGCCACTGATGGGACAGGACCAGATAATGGAAAAGTTCTTGAACCCAGAGAGAGATGAAGGAGAGGGCTACGCAACAGGAGCTGTGGGCTCTGAACCTAGCCACTGAATCAAAGGAATCAGTACTCCAAACTCTCTCTCCTTTCATCCTTTCTTGTTCTGCTATCTCTCCTATTGGCCAAACCTAATAGGAGCCAGAGCACAGGGAACCTGTGGATGTAGTCTATCTATACAGGTCAGCCTCCTAGGACACAGACAAAGCAAAGAGAGGTGCAAGAACACGGAGAGAATATTGATAAAGATCTTTAAGTTCTTCTAGTCCCATGGTTGTTGTTGTTGTTATTATTATTTTACAACAAAAACCTTTATTCTTTACATATTAGACTTAAGAGGCTCAATAGAAAGCAATGGAAACTGTGTGATGGAATGAGTATGGAGGGAGCACCTGTTGGGTGTCCCCTTGCTCTCTATGGCAGACTCTAAGGCACTGCCACAGAAGTCCTTATGCACTGTAGAACATAGTTTGAATGTCACTCGTAGTTTAAGCTATTCATTTACACATAAAGAAACTGGGATTTCAAAAAATGATTAAGTAATTTGCAAAAAGTTACTGAGTTAGTGGCAGAGCTATTCACTAGAACTCAGGCCTCTTTGTTACCAGTTCAGTGCTCAAGTGTGATTCAGGCACTAAGAGTGTGGTAGAGAATTTCCAGAAATGTGAGGCTATAACTACTTTGGGAAGGAAGGGCAGCATAGTTCAAGTTTGGAGTTAGATAGATCTAGGTTCCAATCCTGACTCCAGGACTTTTAGGACAAGTTATTGTTAAACCTCTCATCCTTAGTTGCCTCATTAGTAAAATAGAAATAAAAGTGCTTAGTTTTTAGAGCTATTGGAAGAATAAATGAGATAACCTTTATGAAGTGCTTAGAATAGTATTTGGCTCTGAAACCTCATCAACAACTGGTCATTGTCATTATTCTCTCCCTTATTCCCAGTCCCTGTGGCTTGGGGACAGCTGACCCAACCCCAGCACCAGGGCTGGCGGTGCAGCCCAGGCCCAAGCCAATTAGTGTAAATACATCCTCCTAGCCATAAGGCATTAATCAAAGGACAGGTACTTCACCCAATTTGTCAGTTTACCGTAAATCCTATGAATTCTGCAAGTTACAGGAAGAGACATGCTCTTCTCAACTAGGACTGTTACCAGAAAGGAATGACATCAGCATGGAGCTGCTGGGGATACATGAGAAGCCTAAGAGCAATGCCATCTCAGAGAAGGATCATAGCCAAGAGATAGAGAACCCTGATGACATCACCTGAGACCTTAGGTCAGTCGCTGGCAAATGTCTCTCTTGCAAGTACTCAGTACTGCCCTTGTAGCTTGACAGCAGCTGTAGACAATATGTAAAAGAATAAGGACAGCTGTGTGCCAATAAAATTTAATTTACAAAAACAGGCAATGGTCTATATTTTGCCAGCTCCTGCCTGAGGACAGGCCTAAAGCCAAACAATCTTGAGACTTTTCAGTTAGGTCTGCCGCGAAGTTTTCTTTTTGGCTTAGGCTAGTTTGAGTTAGCTTTACATCATTACAATGAAAAAAGCCATGATACAGGTTTCCATTTAATAAACATGAGTTTAATTAATCTAGTATGCCATAGATTACCTAATGATAGAAAAATTGACCATTTCTGTCATCAAGTGGAAACTTTTTTTGGGGAAAAAAAAATCCCTTTTCTTTCTAAGTCCATTCTGCAATTGCTGTTTGTTTAAGGTCATGTGTCACTGCTACTAAAATTAGATCTTTGTTTTTTAGATGTCAGTGCTTTATTTACTGTGATAAAGAAATTTCTAAATATTGGAAAATATTTGTTACTTGAAAATTTTAAGAGTTGATTTGTTATACACAAAAGAAACCAAAATTGATTTCACATTTTTGAATTTATATTTGTTTGAAAATTCTTTTTTTAATATTCGTACTGCTTATTTTTTTATTTTTATTAAGTTTATTGAGGGTAAAATTGGATCTTAATTGGTGTTCATCTCTTTGTCACGAAGGAGAAACAAGTATCCCCATGAGTCTTAGCCTTAGAGTAGGTAGTCCATGAGAAACCAAAATTCTCACTTGTATGACTGCAGGACAAAATAATCTCAGAGCCTATCATCTGAAAATACTTAGGAACTCTGTAGAAGAATTCTTATTCAGTCCACATAAAAATGGGAGTAAGGGTGTATTGTATGGATGGGGAGAATTGGATCTTTAGAAAAGTAAGGCCCAAATGTTCCTATCAAGGTAATTTACTGATCTTCTTAGTAAATGACTTTGCTGTAAGGAAGACTTCATGTCCCTTGGATCAGGGCTGCTTGTTCTATCCTTTCTGATTAATTTCTTGCAGTTACTCAGACTTCCTGGATTAAGCTGATTTATTTGAAAGCTGAACCCTTCAGTCCTGATCCTCAAAATGTAAGTGGACCTCCTTCTGGCAAGTTACAGGTAGTATAAGTAAGTGTCTACTTAAGGAATTTCAGTGTTCATTGAGCAATCAAATGTGTTAGGAACTGCAAAGAACTTAAGTTGACTGTGTCTCTACCTGAACATTGATGGAACATCACTAGCATGGAGATATTCAAATGCTAAATTGTACAGAGCAAACTTGAAATGCCACCCCCATTAGAAGAATGAGATTGTCTTAGTCAGTTTGGCCTCCTATAAAAAAATACTATAAACTGATTGGCTTATAAACAACATAAATTTATTCTTCACAGTTCTGGAGGCTGGGAAGTCCAAGCAAGATCAAGGCATTAGCAGATTTGGTATCCAGTCATTTTGAAAGATTCATTGATTTTATTCCACAAATGACCGTCTCCTTGCTGTGTCTTCACATGGTCTATGAATGTGAGAGAACTCTCTGGGATCTCTTTAATAAGAGCACTAATATCATTATGAGAACTCCACCCTTATGATCTAAAGAACTCCCAAAGACTTCATCTCTTAATAGCATTACATTGAGGGTTAGGATTTTAGCACATAAATTTCGAGGAGACACAAATCCTCAGTTCATAACAGAGATTAATGTGGGCTTAAAAAATTGGAGATGAAGCATGAGGATATTCCAGGTAGAGAGAATTATTGGGACAAAGACCTAGCATTGTAATTGGACATTCAATTTTTTTTAAAAAAACAAGTATTTATGAAGCACTTTTTTTTTTTTTTTTTTTTGTGCTATGAATATAATGGTATTGAGTAACAGGGTCCTTACCCTTGTGGCAATTACATTCTAGCTGGGTATACAGGCAACACCAGTATCAGGAGACAGAATTTATTTGTATGAATTGTTAGAGGCAAAATTGGAGAGAAAGGGCAGGCCAGATGAGCTGGAGGAGGATGGAAGTGAAGTAACTGCTTCAAGAGAGGACTTGATAAAAATGCATGGTATTTTAATCTGCTTTATACAAAGGGGATTGAAGTAAGGGGAATGCAGAAATGGAGGCCAAGTAAGTGTGGGAAGGTGGTGGGAAACCTGATCTTCAGCCTTGAGCTTCTTCTTCAGCCTTGAGTGTCTTTTTGTCTGATATCCCACAACCAGAGTCCTCTTTTATTTCAAACTAAGGGCAGGGACTGTTTCACTTGTTCGGAACCTTGCAAAATGAGGACCAGTGTTTCTTGAGCCAAATTGAACTGGCCCCGCTGAGCTGGTGATAACTCATCAAGGAGAAGCAGCAGTTTCTTTTTAGCCCCCCAAGATAATTTATCTGGTATCTTTGTAGCAGCTTTAGAAAACATGAAAACTACTGTGTGAGACTGTGCATCATTTCAAGAGCTTTCTCAAGAAAACGCTCCCCTATTGTTTTTTAAAATGTCTACTCTGAGTGTGCAAGGGAAAGCACCTTTACATGTTTTCATTCAGATTCTTCTTGAAACAAATAATCTCACAGAAAATTGAAGTTCAGTGAGAAAGAATGTTAAACAAATACATATTTGTGGTACTAAGCCCAGGAGAACAGAATTTCCCAACACTGCATTGGCAGAGTATAAAAAGAAAAACAACTAAGATTTCGAGATGAAGAAAGTGAGTTCTTCCCTTCTTATAAACGATAATGTTCCTTCATGATTTCTGTGCAAGTGTCAAATGTAACAATGTAAGTAAAATCTGAATGGGTGACACAGATGGAAGAGACCCTCAGGATGCATGAAGGTGACACTCCTAAGTTAGAGAAATAGAAAAGAGCCCTTTGGAAGCTTTTAAGATATAAATGATGTCACTGCCACTTAGTAAAACATTGTTTGTATCATGTTAAGTGAAGCTTTAAGGAAACCTGTTTTAGAGATTAAAAGTAAATCAGATTGGGTGAATTATCCGAACTCTAAAGTCAGGAATGTTGTTTTATTATGTAGGGCTTACGTAGTACACAGAACTCCCTGAAAATGGGTCTGTCCTCGGAGTCCTGGACTGGAAGATCTGGATTCTGAGAACAGCTCTGTCACGAAACAGCTGTACAGTCCAATTCAGTCCATGAAAGTGTTTTTGGTCAAGATAGTGTTTTAAAATTTTTCAATTGTGGGTGCCTTTATATGGAGTATGCATTTTATCTTTTCCAGAGTTCTTATCACTCCCCATAAATTATGTCTGACCTTCACGTTACCTACCTGGCCTGGTTCCTGCTGCTATTTGCATTTCTGACACTTGATAGGAAAAGGAGGGGCAATAAGGGACAACTTGCAATATCTGCAGGATAGGCAGAGGAGAAGTAACCAATGAAGGATAGAAGAAACTAGGAAAAAGTTGTGTGCTGGAAGCAGAAAGTGTTCCAAGACAAGTGAAATTGATACAGAAAGTTCAAACAGAATGAGAACAAGGGAAAAGCAATTAGGAGATCACTCTTCCAGGTGCGGCCAAAACCAGATTACAATTGGTTAATCAATGCAAGGAGTTGGACTAGGACTAGCAGCTAGAGCAGTTTTGACTAAAAACAATCATAATTCTGACTTGGAATTCAACCTTCTCACTGCTATATAATAATCACCACCAGGTATATATGTTTCTAGAAAACTGAACCTTTGATTGATGAATCTCGCTTACATTGTCATACTGATGCTGAGGCTGATGGAAGGATCTTCACTAAGGCCACTAGGAAATATGAAAGATGTGCCAAGTAGAAAGCAGGTTAATTTCTTGGCACAAGGAAGCATGAGGTCGTCTAGAAACCACTAATGCATTTTACATGATTGCTTAATTTCAGGAAACCCTGACTCACTGCCCCTATAGAGTAAGAAGCAAAGGCTGGTCTTGATTTATATGCCTGTAAACCAGCTTTGAGCAGAGCAGAGATTATTCTTGGCAGAAATATGTCTGTTCAGTGCCTGTTTTAATTTGAAAATGTTTTGGTATGTGTATGCTTTATTTTCTTTGAGAGGAAACAGGTTGTATTTGGGATGTTCTGGAAATATTTAAAACTAAATGGGCAAAGTAACACCTCCTGGCTGAACTTTTGATTGGGAAATGGGAGTACCATTAAAAATCTATATGATCAGACAAACAACCCTTGATAAATGGCCTAAATAAAGCTTGAATAAAGAAAAATGAGAAGTTAAGGAGTAAGTTGGAACCACTTTGTTAAACCAGGGTACTAGGGTTGGGTAATGCAAGAACAAGAGTGCTACTAATAATGTCACTGAAAATTTAACCATTTTCTTATTTAATCTTCACAATAATTTGGAGTCTTCATAGGGGCTATTATTAACCCTATTTCACAGATGAGAATCACATGGAAATAAATAATTAGATAATTTAACCAAACTTACACAACAGATTAGTGAAGATTTAGGGTTAAACTCTAGCTGGGAAGGTCAGTGCTACTCTAGATTTGCCTTCACCTACTTCCTCTTCTTTTTCCTCAGTGACCGTCCCAAACCTTCTTTACAAAATCGTTACTTGGCCTTTTGTCTGCTTTCTCAAATCCTGATGAATGACCTTGCCTCCTATCCACTGAGAAAGCTGAGGTCCCTAAACTTTCCATATTATGTTTCTACCATGTTGTCTGTGCTCTGGCCCATCATTATTACTTGTTCTCTAGGCTCACCCTTCTGATTGAAACCAAGTCTCTCCACACATGTATTTGACCATTGCTTCTCTCCCTCATTTTACTCCTCATCTTCGCTAGCATCTTCTCTTTCATGATAAACAAAGTTTCTCTCAGGCTAAAAACAAAACAGAAAAACTCCTTTGACTCTCAAATCCAGTCTAGCTCTTTCTTGTCTTATTCAAGTTTCCCTGAATGGTTTCTTCTACTTCCCACTTCCCAATTTCTCTTCAACTCACTTTTCCCCTTACCTTTCTGAAATCAGGTTTTGGCAGTGTTAGAGAATGAATTGTGTCTCTCCCACTTAGAAATTCATATGTTGAAATCCTAACCCTCAGTCCCTCAGAATGTGATGAGAGCACAGAGGAGACAAAGCTCCAGTGCACCCAGTGATCATGAGAAAAATCAACATGATGTCAAATATTAAGAAGGGAGGGTGGAGGGACTACTTTCATAGATGACTGACATCAGGGAATGTGAGAATGAAATAAATGCGTAATCTATTTCCAGAGAAGTCACAGGGAGGGGAAACAATAAAAGTCAAATGCCACTGGAAAAATGACAGGGAGTAAAAAAATCTGCAATTGTCAGCATCTCCCCCTCCCGCTGCTACTCACTGCCAAGTATCAGGATTGTAGCAAGTCACATTCTAATGGAAACCTGAAGATGCCACTTGCTTTGCTGGATGTTGATACTGGTCTATTGAAAGCAACTGAAAACAAATACTTCAGTATTCTCAAATGCACCCATTTTAAGAACTGAGGTGTTAGATCATATTTTTTCTAGTTTACAAATAACTGTGTAATGTAGGAGAGGATAAAATATCTGGTTACACCGAGGACAGATTACACTCATCATTTCTTCCTGTTCTAATGGGCCAATAATTCTGCCAAAAAAGATTACATTAATTTGACAAGTGGTATTTCTTCCAGAGCTATCCTAGTAACTTTTCCATTTCTGTTTGTAAATCAGTTACAAAACATGTTTTTTTTTTTTTTACTATTGTTCTGCCTTTCAGAAACTTCTGAACCAATCGACATCATTGTTTACACTCAAAAGATGACTTTTTTTTTCTTTTTTACATTTGTTAAGTCTTTTCTTGTAAGTTGTGTTAAAAAAAAACTCATTTAATCAGTTTTGACAGTATACACTGTATACAGTTAAACATAAACACAATTCCTGTTAATGAGGAAAATACCACCTTGACAAAGTCACTTTGGCTAAGTGGCTGTGAGGAGGAGTCTATCAAAACTCTGTTAAAACTGAAATACTGTTAGTCTGACAATCTCTGAATGTAGGTTGTATAAAGAGTTTAGACTTATGCTGATCCTTTTATTGCAAATCTTTATAAGTGAAAGCTGATCATTAACACACAGAATATTACAAGAGGTATATTAGTCAGGGTTCTTAGAGAAACAGAACCAAGAGAATCTCTGTTTTGTTTGAGATACTTAAATATTTACATAATACCTATATCTATCTATCTATCTATCTATCTATCATCTATCCATCACCTATTTATTTTAAGGAGTTGGCTCATGAGATTGTGTAGTCTGGGAAGTCTGAAATCCTTAGAGCTGTACAGCAGGCTGGAAATTCAGGTAAGAGTTGATGTTGCTGTCTTAAGTCTGAAGTCCATAGGGAAGGCCAGCAGGCTGAAAACTCAGGCAGGGGTTTTGTGTTGCACTCTTGAGGTAAAATTCCTTAGATTTCAGAAAACCTATCTTTGTTCCTAGGGTCATCAACTGATTGGATGAGTCCCACTGCATACTATAGAGATAATCTGCTTTAAAGTCTCCTGATTATAACTGTCAATCACATCTAAAAAGTACCTTTATAACAACATCTAGACTACTGTTTGACTAAACAGCTGGGTACCATAGCCTCGCTCACTTGACACATCACAAGAGGAAATATTAACTCTTTAAAACAAATCATTGTACTCATGAATGTGATGTTTATTTATCCTAATTACGAATAAGGTGACCAGATATACAAAATTATTGTATATTTTGTGCTGGGAGAGTGGGCAGATGTTCTACATCAGATCTGTTTTAAGGTTGGGAGGGTCTCACGTGAAGCAAACTTAGAGATGTTCACATTCCTTTGAATATTAGCAATACAAAACTGATGAAATTGCTTTGCTCTAATTAGAAGTCTGATCGGCAAGTTTTCGTTTCTAATTAAATCATTGGGAATGCCTGACCAATGGAGACCTAAAGCCATATGTAGCAACTAAGAATTTCTCAAACAGCACTAAAAGCAAAACTAAAGTTAAGAAAATGTCCCTTAAGGCAAAAGAAAAACACTTACAAAAAATGATCATCACCCAAATGCATTGGGCTATAGATGAATAGGTTTAGAGGTTTTAAAACATGGCTCCATAAGTCTTTTGACACTCCTCCACTGAGTTTATGTCTCCTTCCCCTGAATCTGGGCTCTGTGACTGCATGATACATAGAATATGGTGGAAATGACGTGCCTTAAGAAATGGGCAGTTTCTTTTACCTGCTCCTTAGGATGCTTGCTTTTGGAAACTAGTCACTATGCTGTGAAGAAGCTGAAGCTGCCTAATGGAAATTCACAGCCAATGCCAGTTTGCTAGCTGTGTAAGTGATACCATTTTGGATCCTCTTGCACTATTGAGCTGGCCCAGCTGACACCTTGTGGAACAGAGATGGACTGTCCTCAGTGAGCCCTGTCCAAAATACGAATTTGTGAGAAAAATAAATAATCATTGATTTAAACATTTAAACCACTAAGTTTGGGGTGGTTTGTTATACAGTGATAAAAACTAGACTAGAAGATGCCTGGCTAGGATCTAGGCTGGACCTGTAGGGTAAGATCTAGCTGATATCGAGTGGATAGGAAAGGGGTAGAGCCACACAAGGAGTTTTCATTCCATATGGGGAAGAACGGAAGAGTTCAGTATTGTTGGACTAAAACGAAGAGATAAGATAGTGGATTTAAAGTAGATAAGTTAGTCATTGTTTATAGAATCACATGAGGCAGGAAAACACAGAAATTAGATCAGAGAATTTGGGCTATAGGTCAGCATCCAGATGTTCAAGTCAGGAAAGAAGAAATGCAAACACAATTCAGGTCAGGAGAATAGATTTCAAAATCTAGAATGGCAAATATGGCGGTCCAGTTGGGTCATACGGGCATTGATGATTTGGGAAATCAGGCAAGAGAAACCAGGGACTTAGGTCAAAAGTTTGAGTGTAGGAAGAGGTAAAACCAGTCCCAAGAACTCTGGTACTAGTTACAGTGGAGATGGTGGCAAGAGGGTGTTGTAGAGATAGAGTCAAATAGTTCCAAGGATAGAGTCAAATAGTTCTAAGACTGGAGCTCCACGACCATTCATTGGAACTAGAATTGAGATTAGGGCTCAGCTCACAGGTGAAGGAAGGAGGAATGCCCAAGTGTGGAGTGAACTAGTAGGCATTTCCTCTTAGTTCACATAACTAGTGAATATTTTAAAAATCTTTTGAGTATACATACAAATGAACGTTGGAATCTCATTAAATTTAACATTTATGCTTAGGCTTATCTTTTTTTTTTCTCAAAGCAAGTTGATGACTAGTTTTAAAAACAAATTGTATATCAGAGACTCCTAAAGAGGTTATTCATCATTAGTAAAAGCATTAGTTAAAGCACTAAGTGTTTACATAGGCATAATTGAATATTTGTTGATTACTCATGACCTTTGGAGTTGATCTTATTGGATTTTGTTATTCCCCTGCTTAAAGTTTTTTCCTTTTCTGGTTTTATTCTGAAAGCAATTTAGAATACAGCTAAATTCCTAAGATGGCATGAACTGATCGTTCTTGCCTACCTCCCCAGCCTCATTTCCCACTACGCTTCCCTCTGGCTCACTAGTTTCCAGATACGTTGGCCTTTTTTAAGGTATGTGAAGGCTCCAGACTTTCTACTAAATCAGGATCATTGCACATGCTTTTCCCTCCGACTGGAAGACATTTTGATTCGCTCTCTTCCTGGATAGCTTCTGTTTATATTTTAGGCCTCAGTTTATATGTCACATCCTTCAGAGATCCCCAAACTCTATTCTCCTTTATAATTCTCTTCTAGCAACTTTTTATATTATCATTGCTTTTACCATAATTACAATCTTATATTTGAACTTTTGTTTAATGGTTGCCTGTCCCACTAGAATGTACCCTCTACCAGATGTGGACACATTACAGGTACAGTTTATGTTCATGACGGAAGCTGGGGAAGAGAAAATGAGTTAAAATTCACTAAAGTGACAGAAGGCAGAAGTGGCAAATAAAACTGAGAGAATAAAACATACCATCTAAAGAATTAAAGAATTGCAGTCCGAAGACAGCTTAGTGGAGGGCAAAGTGCTTAACACATCTCAGTGGGCCCTGATAAAATTACAGATGAGTACCCTTCATGAGATCAAGACATTTAGGATGTGCAAAAATGGAAACCCCTGTACATTGCTGGTGGGGATGTAAAATGGTGTAGCCACTGTGGAAAAGTTTGGCAGTTTCTCAAAGAGTTAAATGCAGACAGCATATGACTCAGCAATTCCATGCCTAGGCATATATCTAAGAGAAAGGAACATATTTCCAGACAAAAATGTGTACATGTGTATACTTGCCTTATTCATAATAGCCACAAAGTGGAAACCACCCAAATGTCTACCAAATAATGGATAAAATGTGGTATATTCATAAAAAAGAATATTATTCAGTCACAAACAGGAATGGAGTACTGACACATGCTGTGATATGGATGAACCATGAAGACATGCAAAGTAAAAGAAACCAAACACAAAAGATGACATACTATGTATTCTATGAGTCTACTTAAATGTTCAGAATAGGAAAATCCATTCAGACAGAAAGCAGATTAGTGCTTGTCTAGGACAGTGAGTAGGTAGGGGAGTGATTAGTAATGGATATAGGATTCCTTTTTGGGGTGATGAAAATGTTTTAAATTTAGACTGTGGTTTTGGTAGCACAACCCAGTGAATATACAAAAATACCATTAGTTGCATACTCTAAGTGGGTGAATTTAAAAAAAAAATGTGAATCATAGCTCCATAAAAAATGCTAAGGAAATATGGTGGAGTGAGAGATGTCCCCAGATCTCTCTCCTTGAAACAATAAGCTGAACATCTAAAACTCAACAAAAAACACCAGAAGAAAATGGATGAATATGTGTGTGTGTGTGTGTGTGTGTGTGTGTGTGTGTAACTGTCCTTTACATATCTGTAATGGTAACCACACATCAAGGATTCTGAACTGAAGTATATAACAAAAACAAGAAGGACCAGAGGCAAAACACACAAAAGCCAACCAAAATAAAACAAACAAACAAACACAAGAACAAGGAAGCAATGGAAACACCGAGCTACCAGAAAGCAAAAGATAAAATGGCTGTAAGAAGACCTCATATTTCAATAATCACCCTAAATGTAAATGGACTGAACTCACCAATAAAAAGGCACAGAGTTGCAGAATGGACCAAAAAACAAAACCCAAACATATGCTGCCTTCAGCAGACACATCTCAGCTCTAAAGACAAATATAAACTCAAAGTAAAAGGGTGGAAAATGATATTTCAAGCAAATGGCATCCAGAGAAAAGTGGGAGTAGTGGTACTAATATCAGATGAAATAGACTTCAAAACAAAAAAGGTAAAGAAAGATACTGACGGACACTTTATAATGATAAAGAGAATCATGTACCAGGAAAATATAACACTTATTAATATCTATGCTTCCAATCAGGGAGCCCCAAAATTTGTAAAGCAAATACTAATAGAACTAAAGGGAGAAACAGACCAAAACACTATCGTAGTAGGGGACCTAAATACCCCACTGTCAGATATGGACAGATCGTCCAAACAAAAAATCAATATGGAAATAACATCCTTAAATGACACATTAGACCAATTGGACATAATTGACATTTACAGAGCCTTCCATCCCAAAACAGCTGCTTATACATTCTTCTCTAGTGTACATGGAACATTCTCAAGAACTGACCACATACTGAAACATAGAGATAGCCTCAACAAATAGAAGAAGGTTGAAATCATACTAACCATATTCTCTGATCATAATGCCTTGAAACTAGAGATCAACTACAGAAAGAAATCAGGAAAAACCACAAACACATGGAGATTAAACAACATGCTACTGAAGAATAACTGGGTCAGAGAAGAAATTAAAAGAGAGAACAAGAGATACATAGAAATGAATGATATAGATAGTACAACATATCAAAACTTTTGGGACATGGCAAAAGTGGTCGTAAGAGGAAAGTTCATATCATTACAGGCTTATCTCCAAAAATAAGAACGAGTCCAAATAAACGTTAACGCTTCACCTTAAAAAACTAGAAAAGGAAGAACAAATGAAGCCTAAAGTCAGCAGACAGAAAGAAATAATCAAAATTAGAGCAGAAATAAATGAAATTGAAAACAAAATCACAATAGAAAAAATAAATGCAGCAAAGAGTTGGTTCTTTTAGAAGGTTAATAAAATTGACAAATCCCTGGCTAGACTCACTAAAGAAAAAAGAGAAAGGACACAAAGGAAATCAGGGATGAAACAGGGGAAATTACAACAGACATTGCAGAAATACAAAGGACCATACTAGAATTCTATGAAAAAGTATATAACAGCAAATATAATAACCTAGAAGAAATGGACCAGTACTTAGAAAAATACAATCTTCCTAGACTAAATCAAGAAGAACTGGAAAATCTAAACAGACCAATCAGTAGAATGGAAATTGAAACGATCATCAAAAAACTCCCCCAAAATAAAAGTCCAGGACCAGATGGCTTCACCAGTGAATTCTACCAAACATTCAAAGATTTAATACCTATTCTCCTCAAACTCTTCCAAAAAAATCAAAGAGGAGGCAATACTTTCCAACTCATTTCATGAGGCCAATATTACTCTGATACCAAAACCTGGTAAATGTAACACACAAAAAAAGAAAACTACAGACCAATATCTCTCATGAACACAGATGCGAAAATCCTAAATAAGATACTAGTGAACCGAATACAGCAACATATTAAAAAGATTATACACCATGATCAAGTGGGCTCATCCCAGGGGCACGGGGATAGTTCAACATATGTAAATCGATTAATGTGATATACCACATAAATTAAAAAATAAGAATCATATGATCCTATCAATTGATGCAGAAAAAGCCTTCGACAAGACACAGCATCCATTTATGATCAAAACACTTAACAAAATCAGTATAGAAGGAAAGAAACTTAATATAATAAAGGCCATATATGACAAACCCTCTAAGATCAGGAACAAGGCAAGACTGTCCAATATGGCCACTGTAATTCAATATAACATTGGAGGTACCTGCGAATGCAGTCAGGTAAGAAAAAGATATAAAAGGCATCCAAATAGGAAAGGAAGTCAAACTGTCACTATTTGTGGATGACATGATTCGCTATATAGAAAACCCTAAAGACTCCACAAGAACAGTACTAGAAACAATAAGCAAATACAGTAAAGTTTCTGGACACAAAATCAATGTTCAAAAATCCAGTGTTCCTATACTCCAATAATGAAGTGTCAGAAAAAGAAGTGGAAAAAATAATTCCTTTTGCAATTGCAACAAAAAGAATAAAATATCTAAGAATAAATTCAATGAAACATGTGAAGGACCTATATAATGAAAACTACGAGACCCTATTAAGAGAAATCAAAGAAGATACAAAGAAGTAGAAAGATATTCAATGTTCTTGGAAGAATCAACATTGTAAAATGACCATATTACCTAAAGTATTATACATATTTAATGCAATCCCCGTCAAAATCCCTCGGCTTTTTTTATTTAAAGAAATGGAACAAAAAATCATCAGATTTGTGTGGAAGCACAAAAGACCCCGAATTGCCAAAGCCATCCTGAGAAAAGAGAATGAGGCTTGAGGCATCACTCTGCCAGACTTCAAATTATAGTACAAAGCAGCAGTAATCAAAATGACATGGTAATGGCAGCAAAACAGACACACGGACAGCGGAACAGAATTGAGAGTCCAGAAGTAAATCCATATTTATATGGGCAAATAATTTTCGACAAAAAAGCCAAAAACGTACACTGGAGAAAGAAGAAAGGAATAAATGGTGCTGGGAGAACTGGAAAGCCAACTGCAAAAGAATGAAACTAGACTGTTGTCTATCATCACACACCCAAATTAACTCAAAATGGATTAAGGACCTGAATATAAGACCTGAAACAATAAAATGCATAGAAGAAAACATAGGAACTAAACTCAAGGACCTTGGACTTAAAGAGGATTTTATGAATTTGACCTCAAAAGCAAGGGAAGTAAAAGCAAAAATATATGAATAGGACTACATCAAACTAAAAAGCTTCTGCTCAGCAAAATAAACTGTCAACAAGGTAAAGAGAAAACCATCTGAATAGGACAATATATTTGCAAGCAATGCCTTCGATAAGGGCCTAATATCCAAAATATACAAAGAACTCACACGACTCATTAACAACAAAAAAGCAAATGATCCAATCAAAAAATGGGAAAAAGACCTGAACAGACACTTCTCCCTAGAGAACATAGAAATGGCCAACAAATATATGAAAAGATGCTCAATATCGCTAGCTATTAGGGAAATGCAAATCAAAACCACAATGAGATACCATCTCATACCTGTTAGAATGGCTATAATCAACAGGACAAGCAATAACAAATGTTGAAGAAGATGTGGAGAAATAGGAACCCTCATATACTGCTGGTGGGACTGCAGTTGGCACAGCCACCATGGAAAATAGTATGGAGATACCTCAAAAAACTAAGAATTGATCTACCATATGATCCAGCAATCCTTCTACTGGGTATTTACCCCAAAGACTTGAAAACCCATATCCAAAAAGATATTTGCACACCGATGTTCATAGCAGCATTATTCACAGTGGCCAGAACATGGAAGCAACCGAAGTGTCCTATGACAGATGATTGGCTAAAGAAGCTGTGGTACATATATACAATGGGATATTACTCAGCCATAAGAAGAGGTGGAATACTGCCATTTGTGACAACATGGATGGACCTTAAGATAATTATGCTAAGCGAAATAAGCCAGACAGAAAAAGTTGAAAATCACATGATATCACTTATATGTGGGATATAAACCTAAAAGCAACACATGAACAGGACAAACAGAGACTCATGGACATGGACTATAGACTGGTGGTTACCAGAGGGTAGGGAGTCGGGGAGGAGGGGGTAGGTAGACGGGGTAAAGGGGGTCAAATATAGGGGGTAGAGGGTAAAGGGATAAAATAAACGGTAGCTGAAGGAAACTTGACGTTGAGTGGTAAGCACACAATAGAATATACAGATGTCAAAAAAAGAAAATATACAGATGTCAAATTATAATGAACATTATATAATTTTCAGCTGAAAATTATATAATTGTATTAGCCAATGTTACTCCAATAAACTTAATTTTTAAAAAATGTTAAAAAAAAGTTATAGTCAATTCTCAGTACTCTTGGTAGTTAATTATGTTCTATAAAGTCGCTGCAACCCTGAATTAACAAATAATGAACCATTGCTCTTAGGAGAAGTACAAGGTTAGCTTCCTGGAAGTCTCTGGTTACAACAATGTTGTCAACCTATCCATACATACCCATGTTTTTTGTGTTCCTTTTTAAAGGTCCTTTATTTGATATATATTATTTATTAATATCAAATTCATGCCCAAAAGCACTGTAACTCATGCCTGAACAAAACTTATCTAAAACATCTTTTTTTTCCATAAGGCACATCACAAACTTCTTGCATGTAAGGACCACCAGATAGCACTAAATCACCAACAAAAGCACAAAAATGCCAAAAATGTGGCACTAGACTGAAAAGGATACTGGTTTGTAGCATGAGAACTGAAACAAGGCAGTGTCACCTTGTTTGAACTTGGCTGGGAATGTATGCATTGGTTGATTCAAATTTTTCATGGCTCTGTGCACATCCCATCCGCTAATGACTTCAGAAGTGTCTCAGGTGTTGTGATTGTGGGGTTACAATTAAGTTTTAATGAATAGGTGAATATGTAAATATAGAATTCGCCAATAAAGGTCAGCTGTAATTGTTTAGTTTTTCTACCAAAATGGTTTTTAAAAAAGTTTTGAATGTTAAGGTCTAAACTTCAGTGTCTCATGATAAAATGCTGTGCTTATAAAGTATGTTTCAAGAGTGGTTAACATGAAGGAACTAGTTTTAGAGACTTTACACAATTTAGTTTTATTCCCTCAGTATTTCTAAATAACTGTATTTCATGGTACTGATTCCTGGGCCAAAGGCCACTTGAAGGTAAAATGTTTATATTTAATCATCAAGTCTGTTTTGAATTTTTGAGCACAAATGCAGGCCCTCTCCTCCCAGAAAAAGTCCTCTGTGACTACAGAATGTAATTTAAAAGCACTTTTAATTTTCAAGTAAAAGAAATACTTACCTAATGGTGCTCCTATCTGGAATCTGTACTCCTACTTCTCATGTATTTGTAGACACGCTTTCACATACTAGCTACTGCCAATTTTAATTTCCAAAGTTTTGCAGTATTTGCTTTCAAAACTATTTTCTGCATTTTATTAATTTTAATTTTAGACTAGCTTTTAAGCCTCAAATTCTCTTAAAACAGGAAATGTCAGTTCTTGCTCATAGCTTCTTGTAGGAGGCTTTTGCCAAATTCGAGAATTTAGAGAAAAATTAACTGTTTTAGGTTATAAGTAACACCATTTTGGCAGGGGGAGCAAATTTATAAATATCAAGTGATTATGACACATATCCACATTTGTGAACTTGAATAAGCTTAATCAAATGTCAGAATTTGGCTACAAAATGGTACTTTTTGGGTCAGTATTTACACCCATTTTTTGGTAATCAAGATTTGTTTCTTTAAAAAGCTTTTAGTGGTTCTTTGATTGGAATTGGTGAAAAAGCTGAAATTGGCTAATTCACTGGAAGCTCCCAATTAAAATAGTGAAGTTTGGTAGATATACGTTTATTCATCAATTCAAAAATTTCAAGTGCTAAAATACTGTAGGGTTCTTTGGCCTCTTTCAATCTCTCCTAATATACCGAATATAAAAGACATTTTAGGCTTCTTTTCACTTTTTAAAAGCCCAATGCCACATACTCATTTAACTGCCTCTTCATGCCTGAAGAGCAGTCCAATTAGTTTCTATGTCAATCCCAGAAGTTTTGCAGTTTTAACCCTTCTGTCCCACTATTCTTCTGTATATGGTGGCAACTTCTCTCTTGCTGTTTTTCCACTGTCCATGACTGGCTTCACTTCCTCTTGTTGTGAATTAATAACCACCATTAGGGATTACTGCCAATTTATCCAGGGCCTTGTACTATCAAAATGATGGCTTTCTCCATTACTCTAGATGATCAAATGTAGAACACACTCTGTTTGCCAGGATTTCTCCTGGTATTTTAATTAACCGAATCGCCCAGGGTTTATTCATTCTCTTGGTGGTTTAAAAAATATATTTCTTAATTTTAAATATAACATGATACAAAATACTAGTAAAGATTAATACCTGATCTTTATTAAAAATAAGAATTTCTATAAGCACTTTCTGGTATAGTCTTTAAAGATTTCCAAATATCCTTTATTAAGACAGTTTAATTCAAAATAAAGAATTAAAGTTTCTAGGGGGTGGCTCCATAGTGTAGCGGTTAATATGTCTGTTTTACATGCAGAAGGTCCTGGGTTCAAGCCCCAGGTGGAGCCACGGACCATACTCTGGGTGCTCCAGGCCCCGGGTGTGCCTGGCCCTGGGTGCACCAGATCCTGGGTGCATGCCACAAGCGTGTGGGAGGAGACGCTCTGCCTTCAGAAATCCAGTTCTTGGGGGAAATGGCAACATCCATTGGTCAGGGGTGGACGGGACTTGGGTGGGGGAGGAATTAAAGAGGGAGAAAACAAAAAGAATTAAAGTTTCTAGATTATATGAATTTATCTGAGATTAGTTTACATAACAGAATTTTTGACCAATTTGTTAAGTTCGTAAGCAGTGTAAATGACCTGAAGTCATTTGGATGAATGTTGTTCCTAGTGAACTACCCTTTATGAAGAAGCGAAGTCACTTTAACCAGATAGATTAAGCAAAGTAAAATCAACATTTTTAATAGCTCATACAAATTCTATATTTTGAGATATTCCTTATGTAAGATATCAAAATAAAAATGTGTTCGTAAAGGAAAGCACTTTGAAAAACAAAAAAATTGCTAGACAAATATAAAGCACTATTACCCACAGAAATTAAAAATTCTAAAGAAATTATAAGTTTTAAACAGTATAGCCATTTTAACATTTTGTCCAAAATATATAAAGGCTTATAGGAAAAGAAAATAAAAATGTATTGCAAAAATGTGTCATTTTTAAGCATGAAAGGACAAATCAGAAGAATTTCAAATTCAGATAGATTTTTGAAACTTTTTATTTATATTTTGGTCTTACAAGTGATCATTTTAAAATCCTTTTCTGTAAGAATTTCAAGCACAAAAATTTGCTAAATATCAGATCCACACAAATCCTCAAAAAGGTTTTCTGTGTAGTCTTCATTAATGCTAATCTTTGTGAATGTTTCATCTTACTGTAGATCCTGAATTTGTTTCACAATAGTGAAGCCATAAAATTTTTATGCAGTGCATTCATTATAAACTATAGTGTTTCTATTAAAAGGAAAGCTGGGTTAATACAAAAATATGAGCAAATTTGAGGATCAAGCAATCTGTTGAGGCTCAGTATATCTTATTTGCTTTGTAGTTTTCTATCATTACTTTCAAAGAGCACAGAGCACATGAGGCATAGTAGCAATCATCTCCCTTATTAACCTCCCTAATTTAAAAATCTGTTGTTCGTAAAACTGGACCAATTATCACAAACTATCATTTGCATAATTAACCACAAGTCTATTGCAAAGCATTCTGCTACTGGTATCAACAAATGTAGGATGGAAATTTATAAAAAATGAGTTTTGTTAAGCGTGCCAACTCTTTAGATTTCATGCGCTGTGCTGCCACTTCAACTTTTAATTAGATGTTTAATGCCTCACAGTAAGACGGATCAAAAGATGGAAACAAAACTAAATTATTTTCTAGGTGCTGTAATATTTCATTTGATAAGGTAACAAAAGGATAGGACACAATGTAATCAAATTTACATGCGTTCCAACTTTTCACTTAGGAATTCTTCTACACTGTCTGTGTTCCACTTGAGGATGCTTAGTTCTTCAGCAATGTTCCCATTGTCATCCAAAAGCTTTAGTACAGGGTCTGAACCACGAACATACTACAAAAAAGAGGAACATCATCATTCTCAGCCTCAACCAAGATCTAAACCAATGCAATCTAGGTTAACTAAATTTAACAGTAATACAAAAAAGCATTTAGATGTAACAGTACAATAGGTCTTACAAGAAGTCTTTTGGAAAATAGGATTTCATTAAAAATGATAGTTTAAAAAATTACATTTACCTCTAAAGAGAAAAAGACTTGTTGGTATCAACACAGTTTATTTAGGATTTAAGTTTATTATTGACTGTAAGAAATAGTTATTGCATACATGATATTCTCAAACTCTCAAATGAGTTTAAAATCTAATGAAGGAAGCAGTTGAATTCAAAATAATTAACAAGAATATATAAAAGCAATGGTAAAACAGTGTATGCATACAAATTATTAGACAGAATTTTGCACTGGACTTTAAATTTTCTTGGCTTAAGAAATCTAACGATTTTGTTGTAATTAGTTTATAATTAGGCTGACTTCCTAAAACTTCCGATCTACTAGTTGGGTCCAATATTTTACCAAAGAGCGCTGAGAAATCCTAACTCTAGGTAAATGTGATAACAAATATGATCCCATTCTTAAAGAGATCAATCTTCAAAAATGAAATAAATTAATACTGGAAAAGAAAGATTCTATTAAAATAACTTTACCTTGATTTGTAGTCCTCTGAATAGTTTGGGTTTATCACTCCTGACGAAAGCTTTAGAGAAAAGAAAAAGATTCAAATTGTTTACTTCTGAATCCATGCTAGATAATAGTAGAAATAAACTCAGCAAATAAAACATTACATCCTATATGAAAAACTAAGGAGATTCAAACAGATATATAACAATTAACAAATAAAATAATTAACAAATAAAAATGGAAAGAAATATCATACTATCCATAGGACAATGAAATATTTTAAGACGTTAATTGTTTCAATTTAATCTAAATTTCAAATTTCAGTGGGATTTTGAGGGCTTGACAAAATGACAGTAAAGCTCAGTTAAAAATGTGTAAGGACAGTCAATTTAGAAAAAATATGGGAGAATTTGTTTACTTGCTTTTTAATATACGACACTGATACCAGAATAGATAAAATAAATAAATAGATTAGGAAATCTAGAAGATACAAATATCTGTATAAATTTAATATGGTAAAGCTATCAAATCAGACAGAGGGAGGCAAAGAGGGAGAGACTGATTATATGTGCATCTGGGGTGTGTTTGTGAATTATTTAATATGTACTTTTGAGAAAGCTGCCAAACTATTTGGGAAAAATAATAGAAAAATAGTCAAGTGCCTACATCATACCTTACATCTAAATAAATTCCAGATGAATTATCATTTAAATTCATTCAACAAATATTTATTGAATGCCTTCTGTATGTTGGACAAGAGATAAAGCTACATAAAAGACATAATTTCTGTTCTTAAGGAGTTTATAGTCTGATGAGGAAGAAAGATGCTGAACAAGTAATCACACAGCTAATAATTTCAGTTAAAAAGTGTTAAAAAAGAGAGAGGTTCAGAATATTACTATAGCATTTAACACAACTTGAATATGTAATATAAAATTCCTTTCTAAGCATGACCTTAAAAAAATGCTCTACGGCTATGAGGACTTGTTGGAAGAGAGTTATATATCCCATCTAAAATTCTCCTACAACATTTAGTTCAAAATAAAAATAACTATGTTATTCTTGCTTATTATCTTTTAACTTTATCCTTTAGGATTTGTCCATATACCCTACAGACTCCTGATTTTCCACACAAAAAATGATTTTATGGGTCCATTTCTCCATCAGGAAGGACGTTGGTATTAAGGGAGAATATAGCTACCATGCCTTTCAGTGCTTTGATGAAACCTCAGATGAGTGGCTTTCTGGCCAACTGTCTGCGATTTCATACTGTTGGAGCGATCACTGTATCCCTAGGGGTTGCAGCTTTCCATTAAGTTTACTGTGGCTGAACGAAGCAAGAAGGCGTATGCAGATTTCTACAGAAATTATAAATCCATGAAAGATTTTGAAGAGATGAAGAAGGCTGGTATCTTTCAGAGTGCAAAGTGATTTCAGAATGTAAAGAATTTCTTTGAGTTGCCTTTCATAGAAGTTTGTCACTGACCTGTGTTCCTGAACTATGAAAAATGAATATTCGGGCTAAGGAATAGTTAACAATTAACAAATAAAATAATTAACAAATAAAAAACAATTAACAAATAAAACAATTAACTACTAACAAATAAAAAATGATCTTATGCTGTTACATTTTTACCATCCCTTTTGCAAGTACTCTATGCAAACCTGTCCAAAACACCGTTTAACACAAAATATGGAACCTACTACATAAGGAACCTCTCAGTGGAAAAGGACTATTCTTACATATTTTTTGTATCCATAAAAGAGCTTCACACATTTAATAACTTTCATTCATCCAACAGATTTTTAACAGGCTGGCATGGTGAACAAATTTAAAAGGAATATTACGGTGAGTCACCAATGACTATTTTTATCAGTTCTTTGCTCTGTTCTCTGCTAATCATAGATTCATAAGCCTCCTAATTTTGAATGAGGGGAATATCTGTTAAATACCTTGTAGTAGAAAATCACATTTTATAGTCAGGAAATTAATCATTTAACAAATATTTGAGTACTTATTATATACACATGGCACTAGGATAGGTTATATGAGAATATAAAGGACTTACAAAAAGACCTTATTACAACTTATTTTCTAGTTTACTCTATGCTGTTTTAAAAATAGCACAATATCAGTCTGAAGTCACTCTATTTCTAGAAAATGTTCTTATCCTAATTTATTTGTCAGTTAGAAAGGCGGTTTTATCAACACTTGAAAGTGATAAAACATATAGAAATGATTAGAAAACAGATTAAATATTTCAGCTTTTCCCTTGGGATTCTTATAAGCATGTCATTTATGTAGCCCCCTAGGATAGGAATTAAGTTTTTATATACACACTGCTTTAAAAGAAATGCAACTCTAATAATTCAGAGACTATTCAGGGTTAACTATAAAGAGTATTAAAATAAACAAACAGCTAGATCTAATAATAAACCTTTGATCACATTATAAGTAGTCATACAATGTACTCTTATTTAAGATTTAATTTGATTATAAGGGCTTATTACAGGTATGATTAAGGCTTGTGAACTGTCACATTAAAGTACATGTAATGATAATTAGACGTTTTCCTATTGATTAAAAATAAGTATATTTAATCAGAACATATTCTAAGTAAAAATGTCACATCATACATGAAAACAACAATACAAAGAGAACAGCAACAACAAAAAACAATGTTAAAATTGAATTCACAACTGTGCTCAATGAAAGTTACTGGGTATCTAAAAAAGTATTTCTAAAATAAGTAAATTTACTATTGTATACGAACCATCTGGAATGCAAAATAATGAGTCACTTGGGTCCTCCCAATAAGACAATTTAAAAGCACTTAAAAACATTCAGAGATGAGTAACTTAAATAACTAAGGAATCTGGGGGAGACTGGAGGTACAATAATGTAGACAAGACAAACTAAAAAGATTATGACTTCTCAGTCAGAATAATAAAGTCAGAAAAGGAATGTTTGAAGACTGAATTCATTAAGGGTATATAACCAATGTAAACACAAGCTTTTCATCAGATTCCCATTTGTCAAAGGTGGGGGCACGCTTTAATAGGACAAATTTAGTAAATCTATTTATTCACTCAATATTTGAATTTCTCTTAATAAAAGGTACAGTGTTAGGCAGATTTTATGTATATTGATGATAATTTTTTTTTTTTTTTTAAATTCTGGGCTTTAAGGAGTTCCTAGTTTGGTAGAGGCAAAAGACCAATAAGTCAATAAATATATTATGATATTATGTGGGAATTGCTGTGGAACATAGAGAGTAAAAAACTATCCAAAAACTGCCTGAAAATAATGCTTGAACTATATTTTGAGTGAAAAACATACTTATTAAATTTATATTATTAGTTTTGATGTTACCACAAGTGATAGAACACTAGGTCCAATCTATTAGGAGACATTATTATACGTATCAACTTTCTTTAAACAATCAAAATATGGAAAACAAAAGTATTTAGGAAGCATACTTGGAATTGGCTAAGAAGTAGGATCTGGTACTTTTTTCAATATACAATGAATTGTTTAATGTGGATAAAACATTTCAAAATTTAAATCCCTCTCTCTTCTGGAAAATCTTAACATTAATTTACTCTTCTTTTTAAAGACATGGCTAATTTAAAGTAAGTGAATTAAAAAAAATTACAATGTATTGTAAGCTAAAGTATAATGAAAGTTATCATGCTGATCCCAGAAACTACCAGATATTGATGACAAAGAATATGAAACAAATGATGACATAAAAATTAGTTTGGTATTTGTAATTATTGTAAAAAGTGGTGATTCTCCTCATGTCCTTTCTATTGCAGAGTATCTTTTAAGAGTGTGTGTCTGAAAATGGGAATATATAATGGTTATATTAAAAATAAACCAGCCTCTGAACTCTGGGCCACTAGAGTCAGTTTTGCAGCTGTTATTTATAGCTTTGTTAAACTGACTAGTTATAGGTGTATAATCTGCAGACATAAATGTCTATAGACACTATGTTTACACAAAATAAATGATGTATTTTGTTCAAGTCCTATAAACTTCAGATTTTACTTAATAGATATATTTGCATGAAGAGTGAGCTAGTCATATACTGACCTGAAACCTCAAAATTCAGATTTTTTTGAGGGGTGCTATTCAGAAGTCATAAAACATTTCAAGCATGGTAGATAATAATAAAAGTAAATTTTGCTTATATATGGAAAAAAGACTCACCTCCCCATGGGTTTGGAAAATATTGGTATTATATATAATTACATTAAATATGGCTATGCATTATATTAAGTAATCATTTTCATTTTAAATAAGTTTGTACATATATTTATATGTAAAATTAAAATCCAGTTGTTTTCAAAAGTAAAAGACACAATGACTACATGTACCCAAAGGTTTGATAATTTAACTAGACATAAGAAATACATGTAACTAAGTTCTGTAGTGCCAGGTAGGTACTAGACTAATTGGGGGGATCACTTTTTAAATTATATAAATGTCTAACCACTATGCTGTACACCTGAAACTAATATAAATAAAACTGAATGTCAACTCTAATTGAAAATAAAAATTAAAAGAAATGAAAACCCACTAAGGCTTTGTAGCCATATGCCACACTCAATAATAAAATCAGCTCATTTTGTTTTTTAAAAAAGTAAGTTCTATTCGAAGATTGATAAGCTTTTAAAGACTAAACTTCAAGCTGTAGAAATTATTACCACAGACATTGTAAAATCCGATATCACAAATAGAAGGGCTAACTGCTATATCAAAGCTACTCTTGACCTCATGAAAAGTGAAGTCACAAAAGATTATTAATAAAACTAGTCAGTAAATATGAATAATCAATAAAATTAAAAAGCAACTGTGAAACTTTCTGAAAATAAGAGCGACCATATTATCATTCAGAGAACTTACATAAAAACAACTATGTTACAATTCTGAGTTTAAATGAGGAAAAAAACACAGAGTAAGGAACTGTTTTCCTTAAGCATAAGTAGATGTTATATTCTGTGCTACATAAGAATTCTCATTCTAACAAAGAATATATTTAATTACATGTGTATCTGTTTGGGCTTCATATAAAATGTTCCAAGTCAAATTATTCTATTTTATTTCTGTGCCAAAATGAGCAATATTTTCTTATAACAATTCTAAGTCAGCAATAGGCAGGTGCTAATATAGACAATTTTATAAAATCTAAATCCCAATAATTCTATTGGTATTAATTAAACAAGGCAAGAAATCATTGGAAAGCTAGCAGAAACAAAAACAGAATGAGGCATATAAATAGATCACTTATGTATTTCAGTGAAAAAAAGGGAGTGAGGGGAAAAAATAAGAATTTCATTACCTTTGTTGACCCTAACAAAGAAGATACCTAATAAGAAGGGATCCTGGTGGTCGACTCGGTCAAATTTAAAAAGAGATCCTAGCAACCATTAATAAGCCTCTCATGCAAACTGTGCTTCAGGGAGAAGCCTCCATGAAGGTGCCTGCCTCTTGCACTGAACTGTGTTCCTGCTAACTGAGCCAACCCTTATTATTAAGGAGTTCCTGGAATCCTATGTTAACCAATTAGACTGAGACTTTCCCTGTCCAGTCAGAGCCATGCTGCTATATCCTCATTGGCATCTTCACTGACCAATCAGAGTGGCTGCATTCTGACCAGCCAGGACTGTGTCCTTTGGACAGATTAAACTGCAAAGATTTGGAGTCCTCATTTCTATGAGAAAGGAACAATCAGGAACCGGGCAGGGACTTCTCTATGTATTAGTCAGAAACCCTCTGGCTCAGAGAACATACTTTCCCTTTCCACTGAAGACTGAAAACTGCATTTCCCCAGCTGGAGTTGAGACACCCAAGACATCTTTCTGGAATGAAGCGGAGAAGAGCAGGTGGAGCAGAACAGAACTGTCTAACGGAAGAGGGCCACCTCATAGTCATGCTGTTCCATAGCCATGTTGTTTCTTAATTGAACTGTAACTCTATTAAGATGTTCCACAGCTATGTTGTAGCACACTGAATTGTTTGCACTGAAAAAAGAGTTTCCTTCTTCACGGCACCCCAAATTGGGGATTCCTATTGGCACCGTATTGGTGCCAGCAACCACTGGTTGACACCTCCAGACAAGTTCAGTTTCATAAAACTGATTTTCAAGTGACAAGCAAGGACAGAATAAAAAAAAAAACCTTAGACCAAGTGTTTTTGGAGCTACAAAGCTCTATTACTGTTTGATTTCAACCAAAAGAATATACTTTCACAATTATCCTATCACATATTTATCCTTAAAATTTCCTATGAAGATATACATGCATGACTTCTTCTCTTCTACACCTCAAGTTCTATGGTATTTATTCTATTTTTGATGATTTGTAATTTAGTACAAGTCTAGTCTCACTTAATTATTCCTTAGGCATTTTATATGAGTCAATTTATATTTCAAATATACTAGAATGAAATGCTATTTAAGGAGATTACATTTACATCTGGTAAAAGAAAGGTTCTCATAAAATTTATACTTGGTAAAGGAAAGGCTCCCCTTTAAAGAAAATAACTGCCTCATCATGTGTTGTATTTAAACATAAATTTTATACATTATGCTTGTTTAAAGTAATCTAGTATCGAACAATTACTATAAAACTCCACCTCCATGAAAATTCATATGATATTGAGAAAGTATAACCCTAAAAATTCTTATTTGTGGGAATATTTAACAAAATTATTCTTGTGAAATGTTAATTTTAAATGATCAAAATGAGAATTTACTTGCTAATTTTATATACCTTGGACTTGAGGGAACCTCCCCAATTTTCATCCACAGACTTCAAGAATAGCTCCTGCATATAGCTGCAAAAGGAAAAACAGAAATTTAAAAAACTGGTATAAATTTAAAAATGTAATTATAAATATAAAGTCTCACAGCATAAACATTAGTTAAGCAGATATACAGATCAAATATCAGAGTTGGATAGGACTATCTGTTCTAGTCCAACAGAAAAGGAAACAAAGGTGCAAAGATATTAAATGGTAGAGGAGTTTAAGCCTTACTTGGGAGTATTTTTAAACCTAGCCAAAATGATAGAAAATATGGAGATCTGACAATGAATATGAATTGAATATGAATAGGTATGATGTCCTAGAAATTTCTGCACATAATTCTAAAGATTTTCTACAGTTTTTTAGGATGCTAAATTGAACACAGGTGTTTTTAAAATTAAGTGATCATTGTTTTAAAATTAAAAACAGAAACCTAATACCTTTAAAAAAGTAATTATAGTATGTACTATGTAACAATATTATAGGAAAACCAGTAAAATCTCATTATAAAAAACTTAAATGTAAATATTCTGCCTTAATGAATCCCAGGTGAAATGAATTCAGTGGTAAATATTGCTTTTCTAGTTATATAACCTGCATATTCTCTTTATAGTAAGAGCTCATTATAAAAAAATTCAAACATATTTTATTGCAATTATTCAGTTGAAATGGAGTCAATGGTAAACATAATTTTTTTTTGTAGCTATAGAGCCTTCCTTTCCTCTTTCCCTCCCTCCCTCCCTCCCTCCCTCCCTCCCTCCCTCCCTCCCTTCCTTCCTTCCTTCCTTCCTTCCTTCCTTCCTTCCTTCCTTCCTTCCTTCCTTCCTTCCTTCCTTCCTTCTTTCCTTCCTTCCTTCCCTAATTTTAGGAATTTATCTGAGCAGAAATCAATTTGAATTGGGTGGTGCCAAACTGGAAGTGAAGGCCTGCCCATTCTCTTTGCGGACTTGGGAATGCTGTGACTCCAAGAAAAGGCAGGCAATGATTAAGAACACACTATAATCATTTTATTTCTTCTTAGCTTTTAGACTTGTTTTTTAAATTGCAGGCCCAAGAGCTAAAGATGGATTTTACTTTTCAAGTTCTAAAATAGCCTAACAATCACATGCACTATGCAGGATTATTTTAGATACTTTGGAAAACACAGAAAAGCACAAAGTTAAAATTTTAAAATCACCTTAATTCCATCAACCCAAAAGATAATGACTTTTTAACATTTTGGTGATTTTGGGGTGTATCAATATTTCTTAAGTTTTTAATGGTGAAAGGTACTTTTGAGAATATGATGGAAATTCTGCTTTAATTAGGCTATTCATGGACTCTCTGGAACCACAGATGGATTTCAGAGTAAGAACTCTGATGATCTCTAAAATTCTTTTCAGCAGTAAAAATTTAAGATTAGGCCAACCTAATTCTATAAAATAAGTTGCTTTTGAATAAGATTTGGTTAATTTTGGTAAGACAAGTTCCCATCCCCCAATCTTTAAAAATATCAGACTACATTACCAATGAACTCATGAAAAGATGCTCAACATCACTAATTATTAGGGAAATGCAGATCAAAGCCACAATGGGATACCACTTCACACTCATTACGATGGCTATTATATATATTAAAAACAAGAGGTGACAAGGATGTGGAGAATTTGGAGCCCTTGTGAACTACTGTTGGGAATATAAAGTGGTACAGTCACTATGAAAAATAAAATGGTGGTTCCTTAAAAAAATTAAAAATAGAATTATATATTCTAGTAATTCTACTTCTAGGTATATACCCAAAAGAACTAAAAGCAGGGCTGTGGATAGATATTTGTATACCAATTATTATTCACAATAATCAAAAGGTTAAGTTAACCCAAATATCTATCAACAGGTGTAAAGATAAACAAAATGTGGTATATACATATAAAATTACTCAGCCTTAAAAAGAAAATTATGACACATGCTATAATATGGACATTCTGAAGACATTAAGCTAAGTGAAACAAGGCAGTTACAAAAGGATAACTACTACATGGGTGATCCCACTTCTATGAGGTACTTACATTAGTCAAATTCAGAGACAGAAAGTAGAATGGTGGCTGCCAGGGGCTGGGGGAGGGAAGCACTGGGGAAGTATTATTTAATAAGTATGGAGTTTTAGTTTGAAGGATGAAAAAGTTCTGAAGATGGATGATGATGTTGAACAACAGTGTGAATGTACTTAATGTTACTGAACTGTATACTTAAAAATGGCATTTCTCTACATCAGTACTTCCCAAAATTCTTCATAACATCACATGTAAAAAATGGTAACAAACGTATGGAATAAAAGAGATAAAAAGGAGGAAGCGGCTTATAACTAGGGGTTCCCTCACTCTAGTCCCCATTTGGTTGTCCTAAGGACTGAGGGACTCAGTATGCTAGCATACTTGTAATCCATTCATGGAAAGCACTTCTCTGCACCACAAAACACCAACTACTTAATTAAAAATATTAGAAACATATTCTTTAATGAACAGGCAGCTGAGATGTAGCCTTCTCCAGGAAAACTTTTGTTGGGCTCCTAAGCTAGGGACTTTCCGCAGAATTCTGTTCTCATCATAATTTACTATAAATAGTCTATAACTTCACTGTGGACAGGAAATGTCTTATTTAATTCTCCCAGAACTAGATACAAAGCTGCTCAATGTATGAGTACTGAATGAAGAGACTTATTCATTTAGCAGAATTAAACATTTCTTTTTTCATCATGTAATTTTCAAAATATTTCAAGTTCCTTTGGCACACTTTTTAGGCTAGACTGTGTTTAGTTCCAGTCTAAGGTAAATAATAAAAAGAAAATGTAACTCAAAGCTGTGTAACATTTTTAAGTCAAATTCTAAAAGCAGTTAGTGCTAGCTGGCATATTACTTATGAATTTGTAGTGTTAGAGGAAAACATTTGTTTTTCATGGTGAATAAATAATTTAAATTAATTACAAATTGTGGTTAATTTTCAATGCCTTATAAAGTAATCATAAGCATCTTTGGCATTGCACAAATTCACACACAGGAAATATATGCTACTTGTAATAGGAATTCTCAAGGGCATAAAGTATGAAAGGATTAAAAAAGGTTTAAACTTTTGGTTCCTTACCCTTAGCATTTTTACCTTTTAAAGTAATGTCACTGGAATACAAAAACTCTGACCTTCAAACATTTGTGGAAAAATGTCAATAGAATCAAAGATACAAGTTATATAACTTTTATACAGTGAGTTTATTTTTTTTTATAGTAAATTGGTAGGCTTCTTTTCTATATGCATTAGAGAAGCCTTATTTGTATAGATAATTTAACTCTAGGCATCATAGGTCATTATTCTGTTAGGATTATATTATACTAGCACAAATACTTTAAAAGGAAACACACAGGCACTTTTAGAAAAATACAAAAATGATACACAAAACTGCATTCTTTTCCTTTGGAGCCCATATCTTTTTTCACATTACTTATGACTGTCAAGTTTTCCTAAACTTCTGATAGGGTCTTCTGGGTGGGAAGCAGAAATATCTAACTACTTCTGCTCTGTAACTAATTTACCTTACTTGTAATAGCATTTTTGAATATACTAATTTCCCTTTCATTTAAAAATGTGATTTTTATTTATTATTTTAAAAATAAATTTCAGCTTTGCAGTTAGCTAATTTTCACAATTTAAATAAATACATTCTAAGCACTACAAAGATTTATTTGTATGTATCTCGATTCTAGATTCTGTACATTTCATATATTTTAATTTTTTGTGACAATGTACTCCTTTCACTGTATAAAGACTTCCTTGATAAATTACTGTTGGAATATAACGATTTTCCCCCCCTTATATCCACATAACCAACCTCTTAATACAAAATTAAGGGTTTATAATGAGGTTTTCACATATTAAGAAAGGCCAAAATCTTTATTTTGTGATGATAATTTTGCTGTAGTTAAAGTCTGTGTTGCTACAAAATAGTTCAGATTAACAGCAAGACAAAAACTGGTCTATGTGGTTTCTCACCACATAGCTAGATTCCAACACTGAACAAAGGCAACTTGTGAGTTATGTAAATTTTCTGAATTTTAAAAAAAGTGTTGCTTTTGTTAACTTTTACTGCCACCACCACACCAGCACCACAAATCTGTAAATCTGGTCCAAGTCAGAATTATATTAAGCGCGTAATATATTTTAGTTCTACAACTTTCCAACTCTAAGAACTTAATTTATTTTTGTTGGTGATGATATCCATGCTCTAAAGAAACATGACAGTAAAAAAACCTTGAAATGAACTAAGTCAAACTAAATATCAAATTTTCACACAGCATGGTATTGTTAAATTAAACAAGGAGGTCATTAGACTGGGTTGGTTCTAAGGCATTAGCTGCCTATGTAATAAGCAAACCAAAACTTATGCCTGCAAATGCCTCCAAATTAAGAAATCAAAACCTAAAGACTATCAATCTCAAACAGCCAACTAGGATTTCTCAAATAGGGCAACTGCTTAAGCTATAGCCAATCAAATAATTTTCTTGTTTTGCTTCTGTATCTTTTCTATAAAAGTCTTGCCCCTAACTCCTGTTGGTGGGAAGCTTTTAAACATTTCCATTTGGCGCTGTTGGACTTGATTGATTTTTGCTCCAATAATTTTTTTTTTAAAATATGCCTCAGTTTATCTTTTAAGGTATAGTGAAAAGATCTCAAGTTATAAAATCAAATATGTATGTGGTCCAGTTCCAGCTCTGCCATTTACAAGCAGCATGTCTCATTGGATAAGTCACTCTGAGCTTCAGTTTACTGTTTGAACCAAAGAGTTATTCCATTCCCTCCCCTCCAGATTTGCTATAAAGAGTTAACAACAACAAAATGCAAAAAGCCTGGATTCTTTAAATGTTCAATAAATAACAATTATGACAATTCTTTCACACTATTGGTTAAGTTTAAGTTGTATTTGAAACCCATTTTCATAGGTAATAGTGCTTTCTGTCCTGGGATTATTCAGGGTTATCAGTCATTGTTTCTCTGTAATTAGAATGGCCACTCCAAAATTTCTCAAGCTTTCCGATTTAAATTACCTTAGAGCAGGGTTTTCAGCCTTGATAGTACACTTGAATTACCTGGAAAGATTCTGAAAATTACTGATCCCTGGAACCTCCTCCAGTCCAACTAAATTAGTATATTAGGGGTTGAGATGGAAGTGTCAGTATTTTAATTATTATTGCTTCTTTTAATCCTACCCAAGTGATTGTAATGGCCATCCAGGGATGAGAACAGAATCACTGCCTTGGACTACACTCAACTACTAATGAGGCAAAAATTACAAAACAATCAAACGGTAAGCTTTTGTTCAACAGACTAATCGAATTAATTCTAAAAGGTAAACCAGGAAGGACTGACTAAAGCAAGACAAATGCTGCATGTTTGTCTTCCCTTAAGAACTGCTTGCAGCCATACTTTCTTATGTTAGAAATCCTTTTATTTAAAGGTAAAACTTTAGTATTAAAGAAATCTAATAGTGTGATTAGAAAAAAATTGGAAAAACTTTGAATATTAAGTGGCATATAAATGGAATATAAAGAAAATGCTCTAATGTTAGGTGAAAGAAAAGAAAAATTTTAACTGCTGAACAGAATTCAGATCTGAGGAGTAACTATTTTCTAGGTCTACTGGAGGCTTGCCCTTAAGTGAAATATAAGAATTAAAAAAAAAGGAAGTACGACTGTAACATGATGAAAGCTGAGTATTATATTATTTAGAGATCTTAAATGAAAAACAATTATGATACACTTAAATATATAAGTGAGCCACTCTTCCAAACATTAACTGCATACAGTATAATTTCTAAAAATCAACTTTACACCTTTCGAAAATGAAGAAGCTATTTTTAGCAAAATCTGGCCAGTTAATTCTTAGGGAAAATGTTTTCAACCAAAACCATATGCTTAGTGAACTGCTGATGTTTTAAGTTTTACTTCATTATTCATCATCATCAAATCATTCTGGTATTTTCTGATTTTTTTTAAATGCCAGGAATGTTAGAAACAATGAGCTACAATTACACATGCACAAATAATTAGGGTACTAAATTTTTTTGTGATCTAGTAGTAAGCTTTTGTCAAGATTTCAGTTTGATTAAGTCACTGAAGCAGCAGATACATATGGCAAATAGTGTTTCTATTGACAATTCCGTATACACTCTCACTGATGGCATTCTTGCATAGGAATAATGAATGAATGTGGAGGATTTGGGAAGTAACTTAAGTTTTATAATTTTGGTAAACCAAGTTGGAAGATATAATTCTCTAATATAATACCCCTGAGATTGCACTATTCATTTTTAGGTATTTTTTACTAAAGTCTGAAAAGTTACAAAGTAATGAATCATTGTGCCTAAGGAAGCTCCTTAAATTTAAAATTTACTCTACTACACTATGAAAGTGCAATTCCTTTTTGTATTTTTAGTTCCTGCCTTAAGTTTGAGAAAGCCATAAAACAAGCAAGGTAACATCCACCTTAATTTAAATTAGGCTCTAAACAAGGTAAGAATATACCGGGGGGAATCTTTCCATAAATATATAATTGCCATTCCACTAAAAAGCTCAACAAAAACGTACAAGAATAAAAATCTTTCTTTGACATCATATTCTAAATGCTGAAATACCAATGCTGAAATCTGAGGAAAGAAAGACTCTAAAACAATGAGAATTTCATCAGCAAGATGTAAGACTGTCTGATTTTCACCCAGAAACACATACACCCACATAAACAGATATACCTCCATACTTTGGCTGCAAATATGAATAATCCAGGGTCGTCACTTGGGAACAATTATTGAATTCTACTGATACTTAGGAAATAGACATTAAAAGGAAATAACTTTACACAACATCACTATATTTCTTGAGGTCAAAATATCCAAAGAATTGGAAAAAGTGAATTTAAGCTTGAATATCATAGTAAGTAGTTTTAGGGCTCCCTTCAATAGCTCAGGTGGTAGAGTGGAGGACTATAGTACCTTCCCGTAGTAGGTAGTTTTTAAACCAACTAGGCTTTTCAGTAATAAGTAATAATATTTTAGAAAATGGCAAACTATTCCATATATAGTACTTAATAATAAAAAAATTCAATGTTTTTTTGCTCCTAAATGTTTGAAAAATACAACCTATTTCCTGTTAACTGAAAAACTGATATCCAGACAATGTATGGTTAAACATCTAAACATTCGATTGCTTCAAAAACTGAACATGAAGGTGTTATATATGCCAACAAAAACTGCTTTTTAAAGAGAACTCACTTCTTTGTGTCAGTGTTGCTATTACTACTCCATTACTGAAAATCATTGTCAAAAAAGAGGAGAGGCAATTATGATCATTTTTAAGAAACGTTACAAATATCTGAAATAAAAAACAAAACAGCTAGCACAAATCATGGTTTCTCTCAATCTACAGAAAGTAATTGCCTATTTTAAGAAGAGATACAAAAACAAGCCTATAATAACCTAAAAGCTTAAATATTATATAAAACTTAAGAGCAGCAATATAAAATTAGAACAAAAGAAACTAGACCATTATATGTTTTTATTTTTTGCTCATTGTTTGACAAGTATACTATCAATTTTAGAATTGATTATGGCCAGATAAAATTCATAGCCTTCTAAATTAAAAATATGACACTCATTTCTTCAAGAAGAAAACTGAAAAGGCAGTTTGTTACTAACAGGTAGGCTTTATTAAAAGTTATCCTCTGTTGCTGGACCTTTTCCCATCTGCCACCATTACCTTAAGGGACTACCTTATAACTAGCTTAAGTCTGTTATATCCTTCTTGTGTCAGGGTGACCAGTTTCTCAAGTAAGAAAACTAGAAAGTGTCCTCACTCATCCCTTCCTCCTCTAATCCAGCTAAAGCAATAAATCCTGTTAAGTTTTACTCCCTAAAATTTTTTCAGATCTGTTCTTTCTTCATTTTTGCTACCAATGTGTTGGCTTAAGCCCTTGTATCTTGCAGTATGTTATTTTTTTGGCAACAATATTCTCTTCTGCCCTATCAACTATCATTTACACCACCAATAAAAGTTATTAAATTATAAATCTGATGCTGTTCATTGTTTAAAATTCTTTAATTTTGTCCCCCTGCCTATGGGATAGAGTCCAAACTTCTAATCAAGCAAGGCACACAGGTCCTACTTAACAATTATCATCTTTCATCATAATCAAGCTATCTGATTTATCTTAAATGAATATCTTTCTCATGACTCTGCCTTTTCATTAATTTTTTCTTCTATCAGAGATGATATTTTCCTAATTATTTTCCAACTTATCATGGGCATCAACTTCCATATGAGCAGGTGGTGATATTTACCTGACCTGTACAATAGTTATGCCCTTTCTTTTGTGTGCTTTCATAGAACGTGTGTATTTTTTGTTTACAGTACACGAATCACTGAATTCTTTAAAGAAATCAACACATCTGGAAATAGTTAAAAAGAAACAGTGCAGAAGGGTATAAAATTAGAAGTAAAAATTTTCCTCTGCCTCCTTTCTCCCCACTCAATAACTTTTAAACTGCTCATTTTTAGTTCTGTTGGTCACTTCCATAATGATTAACATGGTTATTATATCTACAGTTTTCAACATATCAACTTTAAGAGATTCCTTCCTCCTTCCAACTTTTTATATCTAATTCTTTTAGCAGTATTTTCATAACATTGGATATTATGTTTTAGCTCAATAGAATATCTTGCAAATTATATTCTAGCGGCCCAATGTCTATGTCTATTTCTTCTACTCTTGAAGGACAGTGACGGTTGTCTTATTTTGGCATTCTCAGAGCCTATACCAAGAAGATACATTTAGTGCATAAGTGGGAAGTTTATTTTGACTCTGAGGTAGGTATGTCTACGAAATGTAGTTGTAAGGCAGCCTGAGGATAGATAATGAATTACTTTAAGGGTTTATTTCCTTTCTAAATATAATATGCAAATGCAATAATTGTTTTATTATGTTTTGATAGAAGCCAGTCCTAATTTGTAAATAACTAAAAAAAATTCACTACATTTATTCTTTATATTAAAAACAAATTACATGCCACATTTATAAAATATAAAAAAAATTTTCAGTTCAATTTAATAACTATACAAAATAAACTTTAAAACTTTTGTTACACAACTATGATACATATATTTATAGCCACTTATAAGCTGTATGACTTTAGGCAAGCCCTCTATGCCTCAGACTCAAGTATGAAATGGGACTACTAATGGTATTTACCTTATAGAGTTGTTATAAGGATTATATAAATTTATTAATATAAAATGCTTAGAACAGCACCTTCATATATAATAAGAACTTAATGAATGCTAGTGGCTATTATTATTAAGTAAATATTTGTATCATTATTTAGTATTGTTCCTACTTAGGAGTCATAGTGATTCTTACACTGAATTTGAACTGTTGCCAAACATTATTTAGATCTTTTTAAAAAGCTTTTTTGTGAATGTTTTATAATTAGAATAATCTGTCTACTAATCGGGAGATCACTTCGTAAATTATGTAAATGTCTGTTATGCTGTACACTTGAAACTAATATAAAATAATGCTGAATGTCAACTCTAATTGAAAAAAAAAATCTGTTGGCGATATTTAGGTTTTTTCCTTTGAAGAAATCAGTTCATGTATTGATACTACAGACAGTATGAAAAAAAAGTGAAGCTATTTTAAGCAACTGTGAAATTTCTTTAGTGCCTACAATTTCACGCATAGTTAGCTTAACCTCCATTTCATCCTTCTGTTTTACATGTCAGTAGTATTCTATTTCTGATGGTCTAAAGCTTAAAATCTGCCACTGTCTTGAATAATGCTGTTTAAGCTGACTTCTAAATTACTCTGAAATTGGCTACAGAATTTCTAAGTAAACTGAAAATAACTAAATGTTTTGACTCTTTTACCAGAATTAAAAAAAAGTTACATGACTTATTTAAATGTCTGATTGGGCCTTAAAGCAAAATTTCTTAATACATTCCTGAAAAATGCCAAGTAATGTGAGGTGAGCCATTAATGTCTGTGGTAAACTGAGGAATAAAGATTTGATAATTTAAAATAAAAACTAGTGATGGAACTGTGTTATTAAAATTGTTACTATAAATGCTAAAGGGACCTTCAGAAAGCCAGTCTGGGGTTTTATATCAAATTCATTCATTTTCTTACGGTAACTCTGTAAAGTAGGTATTACTATTAAGATTTTCAAGAAGAGAGGCAAAATAGTAGAGAGATTTAAAAACTTGTGGCTTTGGTTCAAATAGAGCTGAGATGAAGCCAAGTTGTGGCACTTAATTGCTAGGTAACTTTGGGCAGATTACATCCTAGTTTCTGTTAAATAGAAGTAATAGTATTTACACTATAGAGTTGTAAAGATAAAATAAAGTAGGCAAAACACTTCAGCATATAACCAAGGTAAAAGAAACAAAAGTTTGACAATGTAATTATTACAACAGAACTGAGGATCTCAAAGTAATTTGCTAGCTCAAAGTCACAAAGCTAGTAAGCAATGAAGCAGAGATGAAAATTCAACTCTTTTCAAAACTCTTATAAAAAGAGAAAGAAATAAACTTCCATTGAACTATACATTCATGAATATCACCTCTGTATTATCTCTGGCTTGTGTGGAGTGCACGTAAATGTGAAGGCAGAGCATTATACACATTTTCCATGTGTATAATGCTATGTAAAGCTAGTCAATCAATATTAGTGTAATTCCAACTAGTAATGGAGTGAGAAGTGGAGGGTATCCAACTAAATTCTTAAAATTATTTATGCATTATGTACTTAGGTCCATTTATTCAAATCTAGTGAATTATAATATTCTTGAAGATAAATATTTTTCATCCTGTTTTAGTATTTTCTAAAACGTAGATTTTTAAGTGGGGGGAAAAAAATCCCTTCATCAAATCACCTTAACTATTGAGCTATTTTCCAGAACCAGTAATGGTATAATTTGGTGATCTGCAGCCTAGCTTCTACTGGTATACTGTGAACGAGACCAAGATGTTCCAAAATTCAAATAAAAAATCTTTTTAATCTGTAGAGTTTTTAAAAATCACTTTTAAGCTTTTCTCTTCCAAAACTTTCTTATACTTCTGAAATCTGTTACCAAGTGTCAGATAAAAAATATAAGTAGCAGAGGTATGTTAGTAGTAGAAAAATTAGAAATTGAGATTAGTTTACAGCTACCTTTTTTCAAAAACTGATTATTTTTATATTGCAAACATATAGTTTAATTTGCTTTGCTATATTATTTCTAGTTTCAAAGAATATCATGACTTCTACCTGATCTGCTATCTGAAGTCTGAAAGCCAATAATATATTTTATTCTAAGTTGATTTTAAAATATGGGTTTCATGCAATTTTCAGAACACGTCTGTCCTAACAAAATTTAGCTCCACTTTATCAATGATTTTGAAAATTTTTTTTAGTAGCAAAACCTTCTTTCTTCAGATGCAATCTTTCATGGGGCATTTTAAAATGCTCAAATGGTATAAACTGTTAAAGTTCAAATTTGTAGCATTCTCTTTATTAGAATGTGTACATCAGCAGGACTCAAAAATTTGAAATTTAGGATTATGTTTGACATAATTAATTTCTATATTTTGTTCCATATAAACGAGAAGCTGCAAATGGTGAAAGTTTTTATACTACTAATTGTTATTACATTTCTTCTTGATTCAACTGATCCAGGAGCTTGAGAGTGGAGTAACAGAAAATTTTGTTCCAAATTTTTATAACTGGCAAATCTAATAGCTCATGTTATACCCCTTATCTATTTTCTTTTACCCTACTTTGCCAATAGTAATCATTAGTATGCTGTTCCAAGTTTTCCAAATTGTGTTTCTTGTTTTTCTTTCCATCAACAAATCAGATGCTACTATTATTACTACTATCATCACCACCAACCGCAAGTATTTACCTAATACTTATTATAATGGTAGGCACTATTCTAAGCAGTATACACATATTAACTCATTTAATTCTCATAACCACCCTATGAAATAGCAAACATTATCATCATCAATTTACAACTGAATAAACAGGCACAGAGTGATCGAATAATTTGTCTAAGATTATCAGCTGAGTACAGAGGATCTCAACCCAGGCAGTTTGCTTCCAGAGCCTGTGCTCTTAACACTATTCTAAACTCCCTCCCAATACAATCGAGACTGAGTGAACAGTAAATTAAGTTGAAATAATTTGCTTATTGCTATATGAGTAATTCAGCTAAGTGGATTCTTTTCTCCCAGAAGCTGCTCTGGTCTGGTAACTAGCCAAACCTTCAGAACAGCAATTCAGATATAAGGTAGGTATAAACGTAAAAAAATAAGAAGTACTAAAATCCAATTAAGTAAAAATATTTCTAAAGAAGAGAAAAGAAAGCACTGGGACTACAAGGATCTTGGTGAATCTAGTTAAGAAAATAGGGGCATAGTTAAAAGGAAATACAAAAGTTCTACAATGTCTGAAAGAAGGTGAAATCGTTATTATTAAGATATAAAAACCTTAAATGAATGAGAAGGAAAAAGGCATCTAGCTGCCATAATCAAATGCAAATTCATAGAACTGGAAAGATTTTGAGAAAAAAAACTCATCTACTAAAATACTACATATAATCTTATAAATCTTAGAAAATAAAAGTTAAAAAATTCTTAACAGAAAAAAAAGTATTTGATTTATATTTATCTTCAGGAAAATTTCAGGAAACTGGAAACTAATGATCATATATTCTTCGAAAAAGTATCTATTAAGGTTAGTGGTCAGACTGGAATCAACTAAAAATTTGTGCTAAATAATTAACATATCTTTTTAAAGATATATTTGGGATGCCTATGTCTTATATAGAAATGAGAGACCTAGATTTATAGTTAAACAATTATAAACAAAGTATTACTAATGGATAACTGCTAACATAAAGACAAATTTTCTTTTTATATTTAGGATATAAAGGTAAAATGAAAAAATATATAAATGAAATGAAAACAAGCATCTACAGAGTTCAGGTATGTTTTCAACATTTTAAAATTACCTTTTCTAACTTGTTCTTAATAAAAACAGCTTTATTCAAGGACAACACTTATGAAATACTGTATGCTAAAGGGGATTCAGAAACAAAAAAAAATCGTAGACTTCAAAGAACATAATCTATTGGGAGAAAAAGAATGAAAACAACAGACACAATGTAGTGGAGCTAAGTATAAATTATGGTATTCTCAAGTGCTCTGGGAATACAGAGTACGTGTAGCTAACATAACCTGAGAGTGGTAGTGATTGTGGGTTAGCGGGGAGGATTAGGTAAGACTTCACAGGAAAGGGGACACTGGAGCTAAATCTTTAAAAACAGCTCAAGTACAAGTGGTTTACTCTAGTAATTGAGAAAAAAATATAACAAACATGGGATCGCTTACCTAGTACCTAGCCTGATCTTTACTCGAGAATTACTTCACCTGTCTGTTCCTAGATGCAACATTCCACATAGCTACTGTGGCAGCTAATGGTTTTTACATTATTCCATAATCCTAGCTAACAACTGGTTAGTGACCCAACTTTAGCTAATAACAATCCTTGCTTAAAATATTTCAAAAAACGTAAATAAGGAAAAAATTAGTCCTTTTCTGTGTGAAAAGCTGTAAGATGTGACACTCAGGAACTGGCAGGTACTATGTTTTTCCACCATAAGGAAAAAGCGAGTCAGTAGTGAAAAAAAGAATGGTTCCTTCCTTTCCATACTAAGATTCCAATATTTAAAGCTGAAGTCACTTATGCTAGTTAGTAATAATAACTGTATAAAAATAGCACAAAGATTTAAATATCTTTTCTTTCATTTGTTTATGTTTTTTTTCTTTAAGCTTCAAATAAGTATGCTCTTCACAATTAAGTCAACATCCTTACTGATATTTGTCAATTGTAACTAGGAACATAGGTATGAGCAAAACTAAAACAGCAGTAAAATAGTTTACCAAAAAATCTCATGCTAGATCTTTTCTGCTACTTTATAAAGCAGTGTAATGAAAAAATTAAAAAATTAAGCAAGTTTACTATTAATTTGAACAGTGGGTCAAAACATAGTAGATTTTATTGAACAGTTAGAGCTACCTAACCTTGGCTGTTTTCAGGTATTAAAGGTGAGGTTAAGTACCTGGAAAATTTAGTTACTGGTGTGTAAATTAACAGGCCATATTCTTGGTTAACCAGATTAAAAGTTATAATTTATTGTCTATAATTATGTGCCAGGTAGTGGGTATTTTACTTTCATCCCAAATTTCATTTAAAGACTGAGTTCTTACAAATGAATAAAAACACCTAATTAATTATTCTTTGACTTCATATGGCTACAATTTAGGAAGACCAGAGAGCTTTAGGATCCAAGCACAGTAGAATAATTCTGTTCTTCCTCTGCTGGACAACTGTGGTAGAATGAGGTCCGGGTATGAAACGGTACCCATTTGTTTTCATTGAGCTAATGGGCCAGGTAAGAAATTAGTGTAGTTTTTAAAACTGCAAAATGTAAAAGCTAGAGACTTCTGTTTACTTAAGTTGATTAAGCAAGTTAATATTTTACCTTATCTCAACTAAACCATATTAAGGAAGAGAGATACTAGAAAACAACACCTTTTTGGTTTCAAACTGTGCTTCTTCCTGACAGCATCCTCTACAGTCAGGATCCAGCTGAAGTAGGTTAAATTGTCCAAGAAGATCACAGGAGCTGCAAAGCAAGTTGCTGGAGAAGCCTAACTCTCTGCAAGCTTCTGATGAAAACTCTGCCCCGAATGCAGACACCTGAAAATAAAAAATGAGAAACAAAATATAATTCCATATTTACATTATAAAATTTCCAATAAAAGGAGAAACCAGGGTTGTCAAAATTTAACACATAGGAGATGAGTTACTCTACAAGCTTATATGAGTCTTTGGTTCTTCCCGCCTTCTCCACAAAATATTTTTTTCTTAAAAACAAATTATCTTTAAGTTTAGCCACAATATGGATTAATAAAAAAGATATATTTCTTTAGATCTGTATATTACATATCTTTTATTAAACACTCAATAATTTTTAAAAAGGAATTTCTTTAGTAGGAAAATAAATTCCCATTTCATTTTAAGAAATTTTAGCACCTTTACATGGGTTTATGGACTAACATTAACTTCTAGTTCCCTATCACACTCTACAGACTTATCTTCACTCACATGTAGTAGAGGAAGGGTAGGGAAGGTGACAAAGTGAGAAAGAACAGGAGCACCTCAGAAATAAAACTGTGGGGTTTAGGTACTAACTCCACCACTTTCAAGATGTGTGACACTGTATAAGATAACCTAAGAGTTAATTTCCTCACTGATAAAGGAGCAATACTTCCTACATAAAAACAGATTGCAGTAAAGATTAAATGACTTACATAATCAATTAGACTGACTGGCAAACGCAGGCTTTCAAAGATATTGGTCTTCTTCCCTCACCTTCTTAGTGAATACGGTATACCTTCATCTGTCTGAGCTCAATACCTCTCTCTACCCGTGCTTTGAATTCTAGCTTCTGCCACCTTCACAGGGACTTAATTTCACTAACTCAATTCTTCAGTGTATTCTAGCCCTATGGTTCTAATTGTTCTCCTCATTCCATCATTTCTAAATCGTTACTCTGGTTTCTGACCGTACCACTGGACTAAACTTGCCAAAAATCACTAAATGCAAAAGCATTCAAAACTTTTTCCATGGGCTTGTCTTCTTTCTTATTCCTCTTCCATGCCTCTCTTAAATGTTGTTGTTTCCCATTTCTATATTTGGCACTCTCTTTGCTTCACATACTTTCATAGACAAATGTATCTTTCCCATGGCTTCAGATGTCAATTTACTGAAAACTCTGAAGTCTTTTTCTCTGAATGTCAAACTTCCAAAGCCAATAGCCTTCCTGCTGTCTCATTTAGATGTTGCATAGGCACTGCAAATTCAAAATCTCCAACAGTGAAACTTATCTTTTCTCCTTAAATCTATTCCTCCTCAATGTATTCACTATAGTAAAGTGGTACCATTTTTACCATTTTCCCTGACCACCTAGCTGCCCAGGTCAGTCATTCTAGACTCCACACTTCCTACCATTCTTATAGCTAATTAACAAGTTTGGGTAATCCTGTCTCTTAAAAGAGCTCTCAAATCTTTTTCTGCCTTTGTGGCTTAAATGCTCACTGACCGACCCTACCTCTCATTACTTCTCCAATCCTATTCTACTTTTCAGCTATAATAAATTTCTGTAGTACCTAGAAATATAAAACTCCTACTCAAACATAGATTTACTCATACTTTTCCTATGTCTAAAGCTCCTTTTTCAGTTTTTCACCAGTTTTCATCACTTTTTTGTTAATTCCTACTTATTTCCAAGAACCTGATCAGTATCAGTTTTCTAGGAAAATTTTTCTAGGAAAAAAAATTAGATACTAATTGTTAGCCACAGTACTTTTCTGAGAAAGAAATTTGTACACAACTGTATAGTAATAAAAGATTGTACTATGTAAATCTAGGATTGTCTAATTCCCCAACAATATTGTGAACTCTTCAGGGCAAGCATTAAGTTGTTTCTCTATATTTCAAGCATTGTGTGACAAGTAAATGATTTGGTCAAAACCACAGCCTCAGGTAGCGGGAATTTCAGGTTTGACTGCAACTGGTTGATCTTCTAGACCAAGAGTCTTTATATAAAGGACCAAATAGTAATTATGTTAGTCTCTGGTGGTTATATGGTTTCTGTTGCAACCATTTACATCAGCTATTTCAGCACAAAAGCAGTCACAGACAATAATAAATGAATGGGTATGTGTGTTCCAATTAAACTTTATTCACAAAAATGGGGCTGACTGGATTTGGCCTACTAACTGCAGTTTGTCACCCTTCTAGACTAACCAGGCAGATTAAAACCAATGGCATTTCTTAATGTAAAAAATTTTTAAGACTTCTTGGCATACTCCTCCAAAATGCTTATTATTCCATTGGTCTTATGTTAGTCAACACCCTAATTTGATACCTTAAAGATCTTTTACCTTATCTCAATAATAATATGGAATAAATATAATCTTCAAAATAGATCAAGTATCCCAGTCTAGTGGGGAGGAACATAAGTAAGACGCTTGGTACTATACCTAATACTTTGAATAATTTCTCCATTAGTAAAGTGATCTGCTTAATCTACTTCACAGGATAATTTGTAGTTTCTAAAGATGATCACCAATAACACACATCATCCCACATTTTCTTACAGTGTGACTGGCAGTCCTCCACTGAGAAGTGAGAGTCTACGTTCCCTCCCTTTGACTGTTCTGACCAACAGAATATAAAGGAAGCAATACTACGTGATTTCTGAGGGAAGATCATAAAAAAGGAACCAGCTTCTGCTTGGCTAGTGCTCGCATGTGCTCTACGTCTCTCTCTCAGAACACTCAACTTTGGAGCTTAGCCACCATGTTGTAAGGTAGCCTAAATTGGAGAGCCAACATGAATAGGCCCACACAGAGAGCAATTGAGGCCCTCAGCTGACGACCAGCATCAGCTACTATGGATAAGTGAGTAAACAGTCTTCACATTTCAGGCTCCAGTCTTTCAGCTGAGGTCTGAGATACCATGGAACACACAAACCATCTTGCTGTGTGCCCTGTCTGAATTGCTGACCCAGGGAATCCGAAAGCAAAATTTTGCATGAATATGCAAAACATGTATATTGGGTAAGTAATTGTTTTACACCATTAAATTTTAAGGTGATTTGTCTTACAACCATGGTAACTAAAACAGGTAATAAAAGCGAAATCACTTTGAAACTGTGACCTGCTTAATAAATATAAGAAATTGCTACCAAACCATGTCTTAACAACAAGAATCTTGAATAATCATGTGATCCTACTACTTGGTTCTATTCTGGCATTTATTGAGCACCTACTCACAGGTGGCATGAATATGCAAAACATGTATATTGGAGTCTGATGACATCTTGATTCATACGCCAACAAAGTTTTGAGTTCTGAGTTTCTGAATAGGAATAATTACCACTTATCTCACAGAGATTTGAAGACTAAAGGAGAAAAAAAGCATAGAAATCATCTAGTATCTTACCCAGTACACAGTGGGTACTTAGTAAGTGTTAGCATCATCCCCATTTGTCACTGTGAAAGTACAATTAAAAGTGACAAAACACTACTTACATTTTAATCGTTGTATTAGACATGGGATAGAGAATAAGTGTATGGGAGATACAAGGTATCTTGAGTTTCAAGAGTGAACTATTTTTTTCCTAGTTCTTCTATCATTGGTTTGGCAGACTCAAGGCTTTGAATCAAAGGACATCAGAATATATTTTAAGCACTTCGCAGATAAACATTAAATACTAAATAATATAAAAGAGGAGTTCAAAATTTTAAATTATGCCTGCCTATCTTTTTATTACCAAAAAGTAACTGAACAGCATTTAAAATGCATTTAATATTAAGGTCAAATATTAAATTTTAAAATAAGTAGCCACACTTGTAAGAAAGACAGAGATTCTAAGGATAGAGTGGAATAACCATGATTGGGATAAACATTTAACAGTTTAACTTTTCCCAGTTCAAAATAGCATTGAAAAGCTAAGAGACTCCATTCTCCCCTCTATGCATTATTCATTCATTTATTTTTTGGGGTAGAGTTCCCTGTAGATGAGGGCTGTTGGCAGGGAAACTGGATTAACTATAATGTAACATTACCTTTTCAGGCAAAAGTTGGGTATATAGCTATACATTTTATTATACTTATACATACATATGATTAGTGGTCTCTTAATTGATCTTTATTCAGAAAACTCATGGGTTTCTTGTGTAATTTTGAACAGATTTCAAATCTGAAACAAAAAAAGATGGGTTTACAGAAAAAGCCCATGAAAATGAATTCAAGAAACATAACCATTACATCAAGCTCTTATAAAACATCATGTATCTTGCAAAGCATTTTACATTATTATTTTACTTAATCTTAACTACCCTATGAAGAAGGTATCATTATCTCTACTTTGTAGAAAAGTAAACAGAGGCTTAGGATAGTTAATGTAATTTAAGACAACACAGCAAACAGGTGGGAGCACTGATTTTAATCCTGGCCTGCCCACAAAACCCTTAACCACTGTTATTAACTACCATATATCACAGAATCCATGAAACACCATTATTGAATGTACCACTAAGAATAACAACAAAAATGCTGACAATTGTGCCACTCATTGAAATAAGACTGATCTAGATACAGATGTTAATCTGTTAATAAAAGGGGGTAGGGAGTTGTTTCAGAATCAATGATACACAGTATCATCAATACTGCTTTAAGTACAGTGCTTTACTGAATGAAAAATGTTATGTATGAGCTGAATGAAGAACTGAATACTACTTAGTTCTGGGTGCTCTAGAAAACAGCTCCCTTAGGCTATACTAAAATATTACTTTTTTAATGCTTAATCATACTCAGAATGTGTTTTCAGATTAAATCACTTTATGTCTTCCCAGTTGTCACTGGAATGCTGATAACTGTGCATTGCTATTAACTTTAAATTAGAGCTATTCAGAGGCACACAGTGATAAAAACTCAACTTGTCTAGTCTAAGGACTCAAGAGGTGTGAATTAAAGTATGAGTTAAGTTTCCTATCCATACCAGTAGCTGAATAATTTCTGGCTTAGGCAATTGGGAAGATGGCAGAGCCAACCATTTAGATTCTGATAATTCAAAGGGTGAACCAGGAGGCTGTTATCTCTAAGGACAGAAATGTTGGTGACCTGAATGACTTAAAGTAAGTGGATGGATTTCAGAGAAATTTAGTTAAGTAAAATCAATAATATTTGGTAATTGCCTAGATGTGAGGTATGTATACAAAGGAAGGAGTCAAAGATGTCACCCAAGTTTCTGGCTTAAATTCTGTGAATGGTCACTGTGGTAGATTGCTTAAAGGCCATAAACTCCCTTTATCCTGGTATGTACACATCTTTGCAATGTGACTATATTACTCCTCCCATGTAGAGATGGCGTCTATTTTTCCACCCTTGAAATCTAGACTGGTCTTGAGATTTGCTTTGACAAATTGTGAGGTGTAAGTGATATATGTGATTTCCATGGCTAGGCTTTAGAAGACATTGTAGCTTTTGCTCTTTAAGAATGCTGTCTTCAGATTGCCATGAAAAGAAGTTGGTCTGCCCTACTAGAAGATGAGGGGTCACATGGAGAACCAAGTTGCCCTATCTGCAGTAAGAATCAACTAAAAATGAAGCCATCTTGGACCTTTCAGTCCAGCTGACCTACTAGCTCTACACAGCTACCTGCATAAATGAGGCCAGAGGAAATCAACAGAGGAACTGCTCAGCAGTCCCACAGAATTATGAGAAACTGTTATTTTAAGCCGTTAAATTGTGGGGGTGGTTACACAGCCATAGATAATGAAACAAAGAGGGAAATCAGAAGGCAACTTGAAATGTTACTCTTTTTTATCTTTGCATGGTGGTGAACTCATACGTAACATTTGCAAAAAAAAAAAAAAAAAAGAAAAAAGAAAAATCTTGAGTAGAAAGTTTAGAAAGGGTTTTCCAGAAATTTCTAAGGCACTAAATACCTGAATAATGGAGTACAATAATGCTAACTAGAGAAATGAAGAATCCATCTCTTAGGCATGGCTGCAAAATAAAACAGGCAGGATCTTCAAACTCCTTGATGAAAGAAAACAAGAAGTGTTTATAGAGACCTTTGGGATAGGCCCAAACTCTCCCAAACCTTGGATAAATCAATTAAACCAGGTCTTCTAGGAGAAAACTTTTCAGTAGGCCCAGTAAAGAGAACATCTGAAGAATTAAGCTGATAAAAAAAAGTGTAAAAGATCCAAGTACAGTGCCTATTAAAAAGTTTTATTACTCACACAGCAAAACATGGATTGAAAACTTCTTAGGAGGAATTAACCAATATTAAGTTGTTCATGAGTGAACAGAAAAATAAGTAAAAATAGTTTTTCCTCATTCGGAGATTAAGAACCGAATGCTGTTATTGGAGAAAAAAACAAAACAAACAAAAGAAAAAACTTGGTTAACACTGCCCGATTTTAAACGAGATGAAGATGATCATTTTAGAAGATCAATTTCAAAAAAAAAAAAATATTATGCTTTAGCACACAGTAGCTACTTTCACTGCAACAATGTTGTTTAAAACCACAACGTCGAAGAGCACCCAGCGGTAATGTGAATGTCAGAGAACAGAGGTAAAAGGCTGTCAAACAATGACTTAGAGATCATTAATAATTGAAAGAAAGAATAGGAAGTGTACCCTGAACCAAAGACTTGAGGCCTTTCCTCTAAGATTTGGGAACTCTGTCGTAAAGAACAGTTTATTCCTACCCACTGGAAAGCAATTTTCATGCCTTTCCCCATCGTGTGATTTACAGACTGTTTTTAGTCGGAACTCTGCAAGAGACAATAAGTATTCAAGATAGTATGAAGCCAGGAGAGAGAACCGTTAGAAACCCCGAGCAGGGAAGGATAAGCATCAAACGAGGACATAAGCCACGTCACATTCCGGCCGCAGCAGTGGCTAAGGAAGCCCAGTCCTTCCACTCTTTTCAAGTGTGGCTCACAAACGGGGCCACTTGCTCTGGGGCTATCGCGGAGGTGATCTCCACTCACCACGTGAAGTACAGACGCTATCAGCAACCGCAGGCCAAACGCCGGCCCGAGCCACCCGCCCGGCCCAGCCGCCATCTCTACCAGTTTCCGTAAGTCTCTGGCTCCCCAGAGGACCCCTCAGCTAAGGGAGTCCACTCCAGAGCCTGAGCTAAAACAGGCTGCTAACGGGAGGTTGCCATCATGTCTTTCAGTCTGCAGAGAGGTTTTACACAAGGGCATACAGGTGATCAAATATCTTTACATTTCCTATAAATCTAAAGTTTTGGGTCCTTTCGATAACCCATGTCAGGCACTTTCCTAAGCTCCTCAAATTTGTGCCTCTCTGGGCTCCTTCCTTTCATTCACGACATTTCGTCAAGTAGGAAAGAGGCCCCGCCTTCGTCAGTTTCGGCCCGCCTCCTTTCCCAAATTTACCCAATCGAATGCCGCTTTGATTGACACCGACGGCAAAGGAAACCAACCGTAACCTGAACCGAAGCGGAGCGCGGGGGTTCTTTGGTCCAATAAGCACAACCGAACGGGTGCAAAGTGTGGAGCCTCTGGTTGCCGAGCAGCGTACGTGGATGCGTGCGCGTGGTGGCGGAGGGGGATGGGCGGGGGGCGGGGCCGAGGGCGGCGCAGCCGCAGCCGCAGAGCTGCCCGAGGAGCGCGCGGCCGCGAGCAAAGGAGGGAGGGAGGGAAGGAAGGAAGGGAGCAAGGCAGGCAGGCGGGCGCGGGGGTCGGTGACTGAGGCAGTAGAGGGAAGCGAGAGCCCGGCAGCCGCTTCGCGCTGTGTTTGCAGCGCAGGCTTCTGGAGGGGGCGGCTGCTGAGTCGGCCGAGGGGAAACGGCCACCGGCGGCGTTGGTGCTGGCGCCTGGGGGCGGGGGACTGGGGAGGCAGGAAGGGGGGTCGCTGCGGTGGTTCTCTTGCTGTCGCGCTCTCCTTCCCTTTCTACCAGCTTGGTGGGCTCTTCCCGGCGTCTCCCTCGCCTCTGGGGTCCCGTTCCCCGCCCTACGCGGTATGTCTTGATCCCGAGCAGCGGGTTTCATGGGGCTCCTCAGGATTATGATGCCGCCCAAGTTGCAGCTGCTGGCGGTGGTGGCCTTCGCGGTGGCGATGCTCTTCTTGGAGAACCAAATCCAGAAACTGGAGGAGTCCCGATCGAAGCTAGGTGAGGAGCAGAGCCCCTCCGGGATGAGTGAGTGCTGTGGAAGGGGCCGGGCCACAACCCTAGCAAATGGGTGTTCGTCTAACCTGTGGTTTGGCTCGGGAGCTGGAGGCTGAAAGAGGTTGCAAAGAGATCTGGGACTGGGGACATCGGGAGCACAAGCTCCAAGAATGGTGTGAATTAAGCTTGAGTGGCGTGTTGGGCTCAAGAGGTCAAGGGGCAGAGGTTGCAAGGTTGGGCTCAGAGCTACAGGGTTACTCTGAAGTAGAGATTCCATGGGGAGAGAGCAAAAGAAGACCAAACTCGGTGGGGAGCGGGTACTGCTGGAGGAGACAGAAACGCACAGCCTCTGTGTTCTCTTAGAAGTCGTCCAGAAAGACCTGGCAGTGTCGGTCGAGGGGTATTCTAATTTGAGATGCGGGCACCTGGTTACGGAATCTTTTGGGGATGGGGAGGTTCACCAAGGGATAAATGAGCAGAAATGGAGGGAGATACTGGGAATGATGGTGAGTAAAAGAAATACGCTGTAGTGAGTTGCACTCTTGTGCTGGAGGCAGCAAGGGACCACAAAACTAACGGGAGAAATAGGCTGCCCAGGTAGGAGAGGAAAGCAAACAAAACGCTTCAACGAGTTAGTGAAACGAGGAATCCAGGCATCTATATTTTTTCGTGGGGCCAAACAGATTAATATTTTGCGCATAAGGTAAGGATATATATATATATATATATATATATATATATATACATACATATATATTAGAAGGGGAGGGGACGCTGACGGGGTATTATTGAGATTTAAGTTTATGAAAGGAAAAGCAAGATTATGCAAAAAGTTAACCATATATTTAAGTACTTTAAGGAGTTAATAGTACTTACTTTAGTGGGAGAAGCAGTCTGAAGTACAAAAAGTTGGATAGTGAAATCGTGAAAGACCAGAAAAACGCACAAATTTAATAGGTAACTTTCAAGTTAGAAGGGAACCTGAGAGGAGCATTTGGGACGAGGTTGGGTTACGGAGCGAGTGTTTGAAAGAATGTCAGCGATACATCTTGGTTTAAATCTGTACATGACGCTTAAAAATCAGTTCAAGAGGCTGTAATTTGAATACGGAACAGTAATGCGAAGTGTTTTTATGTATACACTTCCACCTCAGCATCGTTTAAAATACTTTTTGAGAACAAAGTGATAAAATACCAGCAACAGTATCATTTAAACTAAGAAATAACAGCTAGATGTTGCTTTTCGTGATGATTAGCATTTAGGAAAAATGTATCAGAAAATAATTGTAACATTACAAGTAGTAGCTGACTATTTGCAGTTTTGATAGACAAAATCCTTGGAGAAATTTAAAGAGCAGTGTATCAAAGAGCATCAAATTTGATTGAAGTGCAAGTAAAGTCGAAGAGGAGCTAAGGATAATTCCAGCCCTCAACTCCTGAGTAAAACTTACCTTGTACAATTTTGAAGAGATATCAAATTTATTTACTATGATTTTCTTAATATGTGTCTTGTATGAGAGAAAAAACATTCACTTTATTGAAGGTTGACCAATGTTTTTTCTATTCATTTGGATCTATTTATCAGCATTCAAGGTCATATTCTGGTTTGATGACCCAGTTTTACAGGAAAAAAATAAGACTCCTCTTAGAGAAATTTGAAAGTTAAGTTAAAACTAAAATTTGTACTTATTCTTTGTTGTATTGCTATATGGATTTCTTAGACATTAGAATAACTTCAATTTTTTAATTTTCTTTCCTTGCCTAACTTTTTTCCTAATGCTTGAAAATGTTTTCCATAGACACAACCTGAATGATTTTAGAGAGTTATCTAAAGATGCAGAAAGCCACAGGTAGAAAATAATGTTTTTTTTTGTGTGTAATTTTTTACAAGAATATTTTAGATTTCATCATAAATATTAAATGTGGATCAAACTAAATAATTCTCAAAAATAGTCAAAGAAAAGGAGGAGTCTCAAGTACAAAACACTTGAAGGAACTAATAGAACATGGCAAATATAACATGTAACTTTATATCTGCAATATTTCAATTAAAAAAAAAGTCTTAGAAAAGGCTGTACTAAAACAGATATTGCTAGTTAGTAATCTTCCTTATAAAAGGAAGGCTGAAGGCATAGTTTGACAACCAGACTCTGTACTAGGCACCTTTATATGTGATATTCTTTATTTACTCTTCCAAGAACACCAGAGAAAGCCATTTTTACAGATGTGAGAACAGGCTCAAAGATGATATAACTTGACTACATAGCTAGTAAATGTCAGAACCAGTACTGGAATTCAGGTATATCTGATTCCAAATCAAGTGTTCCTTTAATTATATCAGGCTACTTGGGACTTTATATTAACATTACACTAAGATTTAGCAGTTTCTATAGGATTTTAAAACTGTAATGCCAATGTCTAATTGTATTTATTGCTAAGAATGAATATCATTCTGAGAAAATACAATTTCTGACACAAAGGAATTGGTTTAGTGTAATGTCTGGCCCTTGTTAATATTTGGATAATGAACATAATTATATTACCCAGCGAAACAACTGAGATAGGTAGCTTATTTCTCCTACAGGAAAAAACAAACTGATAGTTTTCCATAAGTATAAAATCACAATATTAAAAAAATTGTTTTTTATTTTGCATTAGAAAAAACTATTAACCATTTTTGCTCTTAAAAGTAATTTTATTGTTTATCTTTGTGTGCTACAGATGATTTCAAAGGATCGTATTGTATGATAATGCCTTATGCACCTTGATGTGAGAGTGTTTTGATGGTTAGATCTCTAATAGAGCAGTAGATGTGTTCAGAAGTTAGGTGTATTCACTGACTGCTTGGAAATTAAATATATAAACAGGAATTCCTAAAAAAGTCAATATCACAATATAGTTTTTTTAAAAAAATGAATATGGTATTATGATCTACATGTTACTCTATATCTTGCTTTTTTTCCTTTTAATGCCATAGACATCTTTCCAGATCAATACATATACATTTGATTTACTCATCTAATAGCTGTAGAATATTGCATAGTATGCATGTATTATAAATTAAGCCATTTCACCAATAATGGACATTCAGTCCCTTTTCCCCACTTCTTTTGCTTCTTTCCTTCCCTTTCCTTTTCTTTCTTGGTGTTATAAACATCCTTATATATGCCCATTTAACTCCTATGTGTTGGTATCATTTTCACTAGGATAAATTCTATCTGTGGAATTCCTGGGACAAAGGAAATATGTATTTTATACTTTAACAGATTTCAAAATTTGTTATCCCAAAACAACTTATTTCCTAAAAGGTTACACTAATCTGCACTGCCAGCATACACTCACAAACCCTAAATTCTATATGCTTTTAACTTTTTGCCAGTCTGAAGCCGTGAAATGATATGTTGTTGCACTAACTTACATTTCTTCAACTTCGAATTAGGTTGAATGTCGTTTACTTGTTCATTTCCATTTGTCTGTTGGGTAGTTTATCTTACCAATTTTTAGTTTCTTAAAAATATATATTAGAATTAGTAAACCTTTATCTGTCATATGTTTTACATCTATTTTTCTCCAAGTCTCTCATTTACCCCTTGACTTAATGGTGTATTTTGCTTATACAGAAGTTATAAAATTTACAGTCAAATCTATCAGTAGTCTTCTTATGTTGTTTGAGAAGACTTCCCCCAACTGAGATTGTGTAGTCTCTATATTTTGTTATAGTATTTTATAATTTTTATTTTTTACATTTATCTCTTTAAAGCATTCATGTGTTCACAGAGAGTTATTATACTTTCTCTGTGAATAGCCACTTATGTTATTAAATAATCAGTTTTTCTCACTGTATGTTATAGTCTTTTACTCAGTATATGTATTAAATTTTCGTATGTTCTTGGGTCAGTTTTGGACTCCATTCTTTTCCACTAATCAAAGATTCTTTAAACTTCAGGGACCCATAGGTAGGCTTCAAGGCATCCATAAATTCCCTAAATTATACACATAGCTTTCACCAGATTTGCAAAGGAGTATGACATCCCCATAATGGTAAGAATCACTGATTTGTAGTAGATGGTTCATATTTAATGGAGTGAGTATTTTTTTTTTTATATTAACATATTGCAAATGCAGCTTGCGAATTACATTTAGGATACACATTAGTTATGAAAAAATTTCTTTGGGGCGTTACATTGTAAAAACTTCATTTATTAAAATGTATACTTAATTTCCCAATAAGGTGGAAAACCACATAGAGTCAAAATGAAAACTGACTAGTTACTTTGCTGTTTACTTAGAACTGTGTTACTTTGCTAACTAGTTACTTTGCTGTTTACTTAGAACTGTGCATGTCAGAATTTGTTGCTTTTTTACGAAGTAGTTTTTTTCTGAATCTCGAGCACACCTGTCGCTAATGCTAGCTTTTGAAACAGTGCAATGAAACCTTTTCACATACATGTTAGAATTATGTGCTTGATAATATTCTGTAGGGCTTAAGAATTTAAAATATTTGTTGTTTGTTTAAAACACCACTACATAAGTTTAAAAATGCTTCAAGACATAACTGTTTAAATGAGGACAGTAATTCAGAATGGATTATGTAGCCATTTTCATTGGTGAAAATTATGTTGCTCACTATGTTCTGAAAATACTGCTAAACTAATGAACTAACTCTAGGTCCAAGGCCGAGGCTTCTCTTTGGAATTTGGTAGTTTTTACAAGTACCTGAAACCATATAAACAATATCTCTTAAATGTTTCCAAGAATGATAGCTTTTACTACTTCTAAAATTGTTTGAAAACCTCACAGTAGTGACTGTTTAGAGGACTTTGCATAATTGGAATGCAGTTGTTCTAAAATTGCTCATTGGTGCCTCACTTATGAGTCCTGGGTAGAATATCTAGTGTCATAGTGTAGTCACTGGAAATAGTTGATCTCATTTAAGGTAATCCCAGGATGTCTCACTGCCACTCTACTTAGCCTTCTAATAGCTTTTTGGCACTTAATGAAATTGCAATGAAAATGACTATTCAGACACGGCTCTCCAGAAAGACCACTTTTAAGGGATGTCTTTATAGATGGACTTTATAATCGTGGTTCACTAGAGCCTAATTCTTTACAATTATCTACCCACCTGCTTGTAACTATTTATGTACTCTGTCTTTCTGCCTGTTAACTATAGATTAAATGTTTATTGGGCCACTTGTGAACCTGGTCTTGTTCCTTCACTGACTTAAAGACATGGTTCCAGAGAAGTTTTCCCTCATTCTCCTATAATCATTTTCTCTCTTTGTACAGAATTTTTCTCATTAGCATATGAACATGCTATTATTTCCCCTAACCAAAAAATGAAAAAAAACAGTACTTTCTCTTGACCAGTGATCAATTTTTGGTCTTTATCTTACTTGACTTACCAGAATTTGACACAGTCGGTTACTTCCTCTTTTTTGAGACTTTCTTAACTTGGCTTCCAAGATATACTCTTGATTTTCTTTTCATCTCGTTGGTTACTCCTCTGTCTACTGTGTTATAGTCTCCTTTTCTCCTCAACTTTTTAACATAAGAATAGAGCTCAGTTCTTGGAACTTTTCTCTCTTTACTGTCCCTTAGTTGGTGGTTTATATGCTGACAACTTTCAAATATATGTTTCTAATCAGAACTATTTTCTATTTCCTGATGTAATTTGGCTGCCCAGTTGAAATTTTCTTTGAGTAATTGATAGACTTCTCAAATGCAATATCCAAAATGGATCTGAATCTCTGTCTACTACCTCACCCTATCTAACCCTAACCAACTTTATTGCCGACCTTCTCTCTCTCAGCTGATGGCAGCTCCATCTTCCAGTTGCTAAGGGTTGACTTCTTTTTCTCATACACTGTGTCTAATCTGTCAGAAAAATCTTGTTAGCTTTACCTTCAAAATGTTTCTAGAATATGACTTCTACTCAACACTTTCACTATTATCATCCTAATTCAAGATACCATCATCTCTTTCCTGGGTTACTGCCATGTCTTAACTAGTCTATCTTTTTCCACACTTGCCTCCCTACAAACTATTCTTAATATAACAGCTAGAGTGATCATTTTAAAATGTAAATCGAATCATGTCACTCCTCTGCATAGAACTCTTTAGAAGCTTCCTGAATTAGAGTAATGTTAGCTGCTTTTAAAACAAAGTTTACAATTTTATTGGCTAAACATAATAAGTGGCTTTTTTATTCCCATTTGTGTATTAGTTGATCATTTTGGTAGATGATTTTCCTCTACATGGGTGATTCAGGGTCTTAGATATCTTCTGTCATGTGGTTCTGTCATCCCCTCAGACTTCAGTTGTCAGCCTGGGGAAGAAGCAAGACAGGTTGAGGAGGTCCTCTTTTCTAAACTTCTTTGGCTTTTGCCCTCAGTTTATTGATGAGGACTTGACACCATCAATATGAAGGGGGGGACCGAGAAGTGAGGTTTTTAGCTGGCAATTATTTACCAGTTAAAACTGGATACTATGGAATGAGGGAGCATATATTTGAATTTTTTGAATCTTTTTGAATAAATCCTAAAATTTATTTAGGCTAAAATGTCTTATGAATCAAAATATAAACTGTCTTGGTAAATAGTCTGTGTGAAAATGAAAAATGTATATTCTGTTGTTATTTGGTGGAGTATCCTATAAAAGTCAATTAGGTCAAGTTGGTTTTGGTAAAATTGTTCCAGTCTTCTATATCCTTGATTTTCTTTCTGCCTACTTATTGCATCAATTGTAGAGTGAGTGATTTTGAAGTCTCTAGTGATAATTGGATTTATCTATTTCTCCTTGAAGTTCTGTTACTTTTTGCTTCATGTATTTTGAAATACTGTGATTAGGTGTGTGAACATTTAGGAATGGCATGTCTTCTTGATTAACTTATCCCTTTTTCATTAGGAGGTGACTCTCTTTTTTTCATTAGGAGGTGACTCTCTTTATCCTTGGTAATATTCTTTGCTCTGAAACCTACTTGGTCTAATATTAATATAGCCACTTCAGTTTTCTTTTGATTAGCATCAGCATGGGATATTTTTTTCCCATTTTTAAAATGTTAACCTGTTTGTGTCTTTATTTAAAATTGATTTCTCATAGGCAATATGTAGTTGGGACATCCATACAATTTCACAATCTCCCTTGTAAATGAGGGTATTTAGAGTATTTACTTTTAATGTAACTATCGATATAGTTGGGGTTATATCTCTAAGTTATTATTAGCTTTCTGTTTGTTCCATCTGTTCGCTGTTCCCCTTTTTCTCTTTTTCTGCTTTCTTTAGGATTACCTGAGTATTTTTTAAAATTTAATTTCATCTCATTCGATGACTTACTAACAGTGCTCTTTCTTGTGTTTTTTAGTGTTGCTTTTAGGTTTATGGCATACATTATATTACATATATAGTATAAGAAACTTACCATTATATTTTCATTTACTCATTCTTAGCTTTTCACTATTGTTATTATACATTTTACTTCTACATATAAGTCGTGCACACATTGTTACTATTTTCATTTTAAGCAATCAATTTTAAAGAGATTAAACAATTTTTAAGTGTTTTATATTTACTCATACATTTTCTGTTCCCAGTGATCTTTATTCCTTTGTGTACATGCAGATTTCTATCTGGTACCATTTTCCTGCATCCTGAAGAATTTCTTTTAAGATTACTTATACTGAAAGTCTACTGCTGATGAATTCTTTTCAACTTTGAATATCTGAAAAAATCTTAATTTTTGCCTTAGTGTTTGAAAGGTATTTTTGCTTAATATAGGATTCTAGGTTGACATTTTTTTCTTTTGATATTTTAAAGATGCTGCTACATTGTCATGTCTTCTTTTTTTTTCCTGAAAATGCTACCATCATTCTTGTCTTTGTTCAGCTGTACATTTTTTATAGATAAACTTTTTTCACTAGGTTTCAAATAATTATATGGGCCTTGCTGTAGTTTTTTTTCATATTTCTTATGTTTTGGGTTGATTGAGCTTTGGACTTGTGGATTTATTATTTTCATTACATTTGGAATGTTTTGGCCATTTTTCTTCACATAGTTTTTATGTACCCTTTCTCCTTTCCTTTGGGAACTCAAATTACATACACATATATTGGCTATATAAGTTGTTCTACAGTTCAAGGATGTTTTGATCATTATCTCCAGCCTTTTTCCTTTTGTATTGTTTTAGATAGTTTTTACTGTCATGTCTTCAATTCACTAATCCTTTCTTCTGCAGTGTGTAATCTCCATCCAGTGTATTTTTCATCTCAGGCATTTTTTCCCCTCATCTTTCCATATGTCTGTTGGCTATCTGTATGTCCTCTTTGGAGGAATGCCTGTTCACGTCCTTTGCCCATTTTTTAATTCGATTGTTTGGTTTTTGGGTGCTGAGTTGCATGAATTTTTATGTTTTGGATATTAACACCTTATCAAATGTATCATTGGTGAATATCTTCTCCCATTCAATAGCTTGTCTTTTTGTTGTGATGATGGTTTCTTTTGCTGTACAAAAACTTTTTCGTTTGATGTCTCATTTGTTTATTTATTTTTGTTTGTTTGTTTCTCTTGCTCGAGGAGCTATATCAGAAAAAATATTACTAAAAGTAGTGTCAGAGAGTGTACTGCCTATGTTTTCTCTAGGAGTTTTATGGTTTTGGGTCTAACATTTAAGTCTTTAATTCATTTTGAATTTATTCTTATATATGGAAGAAGAAGGTGATCCAGTTTCCTTTTTTCTTTGCATGTATCTATCCAGTTTTCTCACCACCATTTATTGAATAAGACTGTCTTTACCCAATTGTATATTCTTGCTTTCTTTGTTGTAGATTAAATGACCATATAGGTGTCGGCTTTATTCTGGGCTCTCTATTCAGTTCTATTGATCTATGTGTGTGTTTTATGTCAATACCATGCTGTTTTGATTACTGTAGTCTCATAGCATAGTATGATATTAGGTAGCATGATACCTCTAACTTTATTCTTCTTTTTCAAGATTGCTGTAGTTATTGGGGGACTTTTATGGTTTCATATATATTTTAGGATTATTTGTTCTAGTCCTGTGAAAAATGCCATTAGTATTTTGATAGGGATTACATTTTATCTATAGATTGCCTTGAGTAGCATGGAAATTTTAATGATGTTAATCCTTCCTATCCATGAGCACAGTATATTCTCCCATTTATTTGTACTTTCTTCACTTTCTTTCTTCGATGTCTTTTAATTTTCCAAGTATAGGTCTTTTACTTCTGGTTAAATTTATTGCTAGGTATTTTATTTTTTCTTTTGATGCAATTATAAATGGAATTATTTCCTTAATTTCTCTTTCTGGTAGTTTATTTTTGGTGTACAAAAATGCAATTTGTGAATGTTAATTTTGTATCCTGCTACTTTCCTAAATTTATTCATCAGTTCTAATAGTTTTTTGGCAGAATCTTTGGTGTTCTTTCTTTTAGTAATATGTTATCTGCAGATAATGACAGTTTTGCATCTTTCTTTCCAATTTGGAAGTCTTTTATTTCTTGTCTGATTGCTGTGGTGAGGACTTTCAATACTATGTTAAATAAATGTGGTGAAAGTAGACATCCTTGTCTTGTTCCTGATCTGAAGGAAAATGCTTTTAGCTTTGCCCCATTGAATGTGATGTTAGCTGTGTCTTTCTTATATGTGGCCTTTATTATGTTAAGGTATGTTCCCTCTATTCCCACTTTGCTGAGAGTTTTTATTATAGATGGATGCTAGATATTGTTGAACTCTTTGTTTTGCATCTATTGATATGATCATATGATTTTTATTTTTCATTTTGTTTATATGGTCTATCATGTAAGTTGATCTGGGGATATTGAACCAACCTTGCATTCTAGTAATAAAGCCCACTGGAATCATGGTATATGATCTTTTTTAATGTATTACTGAATTTGGTTTTCTAGTATTTTGTTGAGGATTTTTGCATTTATGTTTATTAGAGATATTGGCCTGTAATTTTTTTGTGTGTGTGTGTAACGTCTGTGTCTGGTTTTGTAATCAGGGCAATGGTGACTCCATAGAATGAGCTTGGGAGCCTTCCCCTCTCTTGATTTTAAGAAGTTTGAGAAGAATAGGTGTTAATTCTCTGTTGAATGTTTGGTAAAATTAACAGTATAGCCATCTTGTCTAGGGCTTTTGTTTGTTGAGAGTTTTTTGATTACTGATTCGATTTTGTTAGTAGTAATTGGTTGGTTCAGATTTTCTGTTTCTTCTTGAGTCACTGTTGGAAGATTGTATGTTTCTAGGAATTTGTCCATTTTTTCCAGGTTGTCTAACTCATTGGTGTATAATTTGTTCATAGTATTTTCTTGTAATTCTTTGTATTTTTGCAGTGTCAGTTGTCACTTCTCTTTCATTTCTGATTTTATTTCTTTGGTTCTCTCTTTCTCTCTCTTTCTCTTTTTTTTAGATGAGCCTGACTAAAGTTATCATTTTTGTTTATCTTTTCAAAGAAAGAACTATTTTGTTTATTTCCACTCTGATCTTTATTATTCATTCTTTCTACTCATTTTGGGCTTTGTTTGCTGTTCTTTTTTTAGTTCGTTTAAGTGTAAGGTTAGATTGTTTATTCTAGGTTTTTCTTGTTTCTTGAGGTAAGCCCATATTGCTTTAAATTTTCTTCTTAGGACTGCGTTTGCTGTGATATATAGGTTTTGAGTCATTGTTTTTTCATTTTTACTTGAAAGTTATCTTTTGATATCTTTCAAGAACTCATTGTTAATCCCTTCATTGTTTTTAGTAGCCTGTTATTTAGCCTCTATGTATTTGTATGTTTTTTGTTTTCTTTTTGTAATTGATTTCTAGTTACATAACAGTCAGAGAAGTGGGTATCTTGGAGACAGCATATACATGGGTCTTGTTTTCTTGTCCACTCAGCTACCCATGTCTTTTGACTGGAGCATTTAATCCATTTACACTTAAAGTGATTATTGATAGGTACATGGTTATTGCCATTTTATTTCTCATATTTATGTTCTCTCCCCTCTCCTTTTTTTCTTAAAGAAGTCTCTTTAACATTTCTTATAATACTGGTTTGGTGGTGATGAATTCCTTTAGTTTTTTTCTTGTCTGGGAAACTCTTTATCCCTTCTTCAATTTTAAATGATAGTTTTGCTGGGTAGACTAGTCTTGGTTGTAGGTGCTTGCTTTTCATCACTTTGAATATTTGATGCCAATTCCTTCTGGCCTGCAAAATTTCTGTTGAGAAATCAGCTGCCAGTCTTACGGGAGAGTCCTTTTAAATAACTAGTTGCCTCTCTCTTGCTGCATTTAGGAGTCTGTATTTATTTACCCTTTTCCATTTTAATTATGATGTGTCTTGGTGTGGGCATGTTTGAGTTCATCTTGTTTGGGACTCTGTGCATTTTCTGGACTTATATGTCTATTTCCTTTGCCAGATTAGGGAATTGTTGTCATTAATTCTTCAAATGGGTTCTTGATCCCTTGCTCTCTCTCTTCTCCATTTGTTACCCCTATGATGTGAATGTTATCTTTGATGTTGTCCCAGAGGTCCCTTGAACTATCCCCATTTTTAAATTCTTTCTGTTGTTCCGATTGGCTGTTTTCTGCTGTCATCTTTCAAATTGCTGATTCAGTCTTCTGTTCCATCTAATCTGTCGATTCCCTATAGTGTATTCTTCATTTCATTTATTGTATTTTTTACTTTCGACCGGTACTTTTATGGTTTTTATATTATATTTTATGCTTACTATCTCTTTGTTGAAGTTCTCACTAAGTTCCTTGAGCATCCTTATAATTAGTGTTTTATACTCTATCAGGTAGATTTCTTGCCTCCATTTCATTTAGTTCTTTTTTCTAGAGTTTTCTCTTGTTCTTTCACTTGGGACATGTTTCCTTATTTCCTCATTGTGGCTGCTTCTAAGTGTATTTGTGTCTGTGTTCTATGAATTAGGTAGATCTTCTACATCTCCTAATCTTGGCCACGTGGCCTTACGTAGTAGGTGCCCTGTATGGCTCAGTGACACAGTGTCCCTATTCACCTGCATCATGTGCTTCAGGAGTGTTCCTTGTGTGAGTTGTGTGTGCCGTTTGTTGTAATTGAGCCTTAATTGATGTTGGCATGTTAGTGCCAACCGACTCATGCTGATTGGCTCTTAGGGTCCACAGCTTTGTGGGGGCTGACTCCACAGAGTGGGATTTGTCCTGGTGGGCTTGTGTGCCTGTTGAGACCACTTTTTGGGTGTGCCATTGTGGGGCTAATTGGGTAATGCTCTATTGTGGGCTGAAGTCAGCCACCATGTGTGTTGATTCTGGGGCTTCTTGGGAGGGGCTCCCATGCAGGCCCAGGTCTACCACTACCTATGACTGCCTGACACTACCTGGTAGGAGCTACAAAGCTGTCCATGGTTGGTTGCTGCCTGTGCTGGACCTGGAGGCAAATGGCAGAGGCTAGGCTTAGAAATGATGCTGGATGCCATCAGTTTCAGACCTGGGGCAGCTCAGCAAAAGACCCAAGGCACTGTGATGGCTGATGCCACATGCTGCATGCCTGGTAATTTTTAATTTGCTGCCAGACATTATGGATTATACCCTATTAGCTGCTGGATATTTTCATAAGACTATAAATATATTTTAAGCTTTGTGGACACGTTCAAGTTACCTAGAAATAATTTGATCCCTTTGAGATTTTCTCCTAATTTTGTTAGATGAGGCCAGGATAGCCATTAGTCTACACTTAATTTTGCTCCTACTAAGACAGTACCCATGCAGTTCCTTTCAGAGTGGCCTACCTAATGCCCTGTGTATCACAAGGTTTTTCTACTCTGACTGGTGGGAATGGTAAACCTCAGAGATTGTTCCACCTGCCTCTTTTGTGTGATCTCAGTTTCTTCACATGTGTGCACTGATCTAAGCTGAAGATTCTTTTGCTGCTTTGTCCCTTTAGTACTCTGCTCAGCAAACTCCAGCTATCTTGGCCTCCCTGAACTCCCAGTTCTGGCTCCTTAATTAAGGGAGACTGTTGGGTTCTGTCTGAGTTCTCCCTCTCTGTGCTATAGCCTGTAAACTCTCTTTAGTCATATGAGGTGAGTCATATGGCTCACCTCATTTCCTTTCTATCTCTCAGGGATCACAATCCTACACTGATTTCCTGTCTAATGTCCAGCATCTGAAAACATTGTATATTTTATCTGTTCTTTTCAATTTTGTGTAGGAGGATAAACTCTGTTACTCCATCTTGTCTAGAAATGGAAGCCATGTGGCCTAGTTATCTTTGTGTGTCCCCAGGTTGACTTTGAGGAAAGTAGTGAAGCTGGATAATTTGAATTATAATTGGCCATTAAAATATCAAAAGAAATCATGTTTTATCCTTCTCTATTTCTTCGTAATCTCCAGCAAGATGTCGAGCACAGGCCCTTAGTACATTGTTCACTGAAAGTCTTATCTATGATAGTCCCACCTCCATCCTTCCCTGTGGAACTTTTAAGTGGACTTACATTAACTGAAATTATTTTGTGTGCTACTAATTTCATTTTGACTTCAAGAAACCAGTCCTTATTGCATCACTTTAAATTTAACAGAGTCCAAGATGGAAGCTCTTTCAGACTGGTCAATGAAGTATTTGGTACCAGAAGAGTTTTCCGCTTTCCCTGTTAGTATGGTTCTTGAGCTAATTGGTTACATCACTGGTGGGTGTGGGTGGATGGATATCCTTTCAGAAGCTTCTTTTCTTCAGTAATACTTTTATTCTAAGCTGACTAGTAGAGAAGGGAATCCTAAGGAATGATGGTGCCAGTAGTAGTTATAATCATGTTGTGTCTGCAGGAAATGCACCCAGTTTACCTTAAAGATGAAAATTATTATTCATGTGCTACATAATGACATTTCAGTCAACGACTGGCCACATATATGACAGTGGTCCCAGAAGATTATAATGGAGCTGAAAAATTGCTATGGCCAGTGATGTCATAGCCATCTTAGTGTAATACATTACTCACATATTTGTGGTGACGCAGGTATAAAGAAACCTGTGCTGCCTTTGGTATAATAGTGTAGCACATTACAATTATGTACAGTACTTAATATGGGATGATGATAACTATATTACTGGTTTCTGTATTTTCTGTACTATATACTTTTAATCATTATTGTAGCATGTACTCTTTATACTTATATAAAAAAAAAGTTTGCTGTAAAACAGTATGCTATGTTATGGCAGCAGTAGCCTCATACATCTTGTGTTCACCACATCTCTTAATTGCCTCATTTTCTTTTGTTTGATTTAATCTTGTGTTATTTTGTTCATCATGTCCCCTATACATACTAAATCCACTGCTAATGTTGCCATTAAGAGGCCACATTGAATGACTGACCTGGAAACAAAAGTGATTAAGGACTTTGAAGACAGAATATCAGTGATGGTTATTGCTTTCCAGGCAGGCATGTCCCATTCCACCGTAGCTACAATTGAAGAACAAGAACAAGGTGACAGAAGATGTTAAAGGATCTTCTTCATTGAAGGCAATGAGACTAATGAAAATTTGAGAAGGGCCTATTTTAGACATGGAGAATCTTCTAATAACTTGGATTAAAAACCAGACACAAACATATCTCTCTCAGCCCCATAATGATCATGGCCAATGCAACAAATTTATTTGTGATGTTTAAAGAAAAGGCTGTACCTAACTATGATGTTGAACTTACTGTTAGCACTGGGTGATTTAAACCAGTGGTCCCCAACTTTTTTAGCCCTATGGACCAGTATTTCTATGAGAATCAAATCCCTAATGATCTGAGGTGGAGCTGAGGCAGTGATGGCAAGTGCTGAGGAGCAGCTACAAATACAGATGAAGCTTTACTCTCTTGCCTGCCGCTCACCTCCTGCTGTGCATCCTGGTTCCTAAGAGGCCACAGACTGGTAATGATCCGTGGCCAAGGGGTTGGGGACCCCTGCTTTAAATGATTTGAGAATTGTTATTTATTGTATAATGCAAAAGTGAGTGGTGAGTATGACAGTCCTGTTGTGAAGGCAGCTGAAGAATTTTTAGAAACTCCATAAGCTGATTGTGGAGGAAAATTACTTGCCACAGCAAATATCCAATATGGATGAAACTTCTTTATTCTGGAAACAATTGCCTGAAAGGACTTTCATCTATAAGGAGGCCAAGTCAATGCCAAGTTTCAAGGCTTTTAAGGACCAGATAACAGTCTTGGTTGGGGGCAGTGTTGCAGTGTACAAATTGAATTCCTTTGTGATCTGGCACAGCGAGAACCCAGGGTCTTTAAGCATATTAGTAAGCACACATTGCTGTGTACTACAGGAGCAGTGAGAAGTCATGGATCGCCCACCCTCCTCTTCCAAGACACCCTCTTGAATTTCTGTTCGAGGAAAATGGAGGAGTATTGTTTGTAGAATAACATACCTTTCAAGATTTTGCTTATTGTTAATAATACTCCCAGATAGCCTCCTTTTATTGGTGACCTTAATCCCAGTATCAAAGTGATATTTCTTCCTACAAAGACCACCTCTTTGATCCAGCTAATGGATCAGAGAGTTACAGCAGCTTTTAAGGCCTACCACCTCAGAAGGACCTTTGCCGAGGCTATTGCTGCAACTGAGGAAGACATAGAAGACACCGATGCAATCCTGGAAGTATTACAGCACCTATGACTTCATCAAGAACCTTGCTTGGGCTTGGGTGATGTCACCGAGGAGTATATGAATGTCATCTGGAAGGAGACACTCAGTAGGTTTATCTGTGACCTCAAAGGTTGAGGAGGTTGCAAAAATCAACAAGGCTGTGGTTGAGATGGCAAACAACTTCAACCTGGGTGTGGATGAGGATGACATTTAGCAGCTCCTCAAGGTGGTTCCTGAGGAATTGACTAGTGAGTTTTTGGAACTGGAACAGGAATGCATAACTAAAGAAGACTGAAGAGGAAAGGAAACTACAGAAGAACAAGAAGAAGAACCCCCAAGAAGATTCACAGCAAAGCATTTAGCAGAAGCTTTTGCAGACCTCAACAAGTTCCTTAAAAAGTTTTAAAACATGGAGCCTAGTACTGAAAGGTTTTTATTAGTAGAGAGAAATGTTCATGGTGTTATTTTCTGTTTACAAGCAAATTTATGATGAGAAAAAGAAAGCAAGCAAACCATCATGGATATATTTCCGAATAATGACATCTCTTTATGAAGAGCTTCAGGCAGGTCCTTCAGTAGGTATTCCAGAAGAAGGCATTATCCCAGGAGATGATAGCTCCATGCATGTTATTGCCCCAGAAGACAGTAGGACAAGATGTGGAGGTGGAAGACAGTGATATTGATAATCCTGACCCTATGTGTATTTATGTCTTAGTCTGCAATAAAAAAAGTTTATAAAAGAAATAAATAAAAATTTAAAAAGCTTTTTGAATAAGGATTAAAAAATATTTTTGTAGAGTTGTACAATGTTTTAAGCTGTTACTACGAAGGGGTTGAAAAGTTAAAAAATTTTAAAGTTAAAAAATTTTAAAGTTTTTAAAGTAATAAAATTATAGTAAGCTAAGGTCAACTTATTTATTTATTTATTACAAATTAGTATAGCCTATGTGTACAGAGTTAATAAAGTATGCAGTAGTGTACAGTAATGTCATAGGCCTGCACATTCACTCACCACTCACTCACTCACTCACTCATCCAGAGCAACTTCCAGTCTTGCAAACTCCATTCATGATAAGTACCCTATACAGGGGTATCCTTTTTAAAACGATTTTTACTGTTCTATGTTTAGATACGTTTAGTTACACAAATACCATTATGTTACAATTAACTACAGTGTGCAGTACAATAACATGCTGTACAGGTTTATGGCCTAGGAGCAGTAGACTATACTGTATAGCCAAGGTGTGTAGTTTGCTATACCATTTAGAGTTGTGTAAGTGCATTCTATGATGTCCACACAATGAAATTGCCTAATGATGCATTTCCTAGAGCGTATCCTTATTATTAAGTGACACATGATCTGTGGTTACCAGATCTTCAACTTTGTGTGCTGGAATTCTTGCGAAAGGTAGGTAGTTAGGTTGTATGAACATATGGGTATTATGAAGGGTCAAGGACAACCCTTTTTATTATTTTATTTTATTTTTTAAGATTTTCTAAATTATTCTTTTAATGGTGATATTGGTTAACAAATCTAATGTTTCAGCTATATATTTTAACAGTAAGGCATATATATATTTAAACTGTGTTCACCTCCCATATTTAAATTTCTTTCTGTCACCACGTATTTGACTCTCTTTACCTTGTCTACCTCCCCCTTCTCCCCTCCTACCTCCCCTCTGGTAACCACTAGTCTATTGTCCATGTCTATGAGTCTCTGCTTGTTTGTCCTGTTCTTTGTTGCTTTTAGGTTTATATCCTACATATAAGTGTTATCATGTGATTTTCAACTTTTTCTGTCTGGCTTATTTCACTTAGCATGATTATCTCGAAGTCCATCCATAGGGACAGCCCTTTTTAATTGAAATAGTTGGACTCCTTTTTGGAAGATGATGGTTTGAAAATTGCAAATTGATTTGGTACTTAATGCAGCAATTTAAAACTGGATTTAGTGGGAAAGTTTTCCTAAACTCCAGTGAAATTTAGGAATCATCCATTAGTATCTCCTTATAATTTTCCATTTTTTTATTCCTAAATTTGTGCTTTAGTGATTTGTTCAGTTAAGTACAGAGAAATGATTTTAGAGGAACTATGCTGGAAAATACCTTAAATTTTGCTCAGTATGGTTATGGATTTGAGGCTAAATGGCTATGCAGGTACAGATTAGCCCTTGGCATATTTCTAATTGTAAATTATGTTTAATCTGGGCTTAATGAGTGTAATTTAGAGATGTTTTGGTTCATTGATAACATCTGGTATGTATTCCCTTTATGCTTTGAAGCAAAACAGTATAGGAAATGGGCTGATCAATCTAGTTAATTTTTTTCTGATAAATCATTAGGTGTTGGAATTCGAGTCTTAATACTTTTCTTTAGACAATGAATCCTGTATTAAGTTCTCTATTGCTATTATGCTTTCAAAATAATGCCTTGTTATAGTATGCCTGTTGTTTTAGTTAATAGTAACTTTTAAAAATATATGAAATTTAAAATCTAGTTGCACAGCATAAACATCATAACTAAATCCTCCTGCAAAAGTGGATTTTTGTTTGATCTTCAGTAAACAGAGTTGTAAACTCTATTCTTTTTTCATTCTTTTGACTACTTAATGGTTATAGGGCTGTCCATGGTTATTTCAATTTCTAAGGTGTGATGTAAAAGAGCAATATCTTAGTATTCAGTGATAAGAAATATAGTTTGGATATAAGGAGGGATGTTGGAGATTTTGGTAAACTGAGTTGTTGTATTAAAATAAAATTAAAATCCTCCTTTAACCTTGTAATTGACTTAGTTGTTTATGTTGTTAAGGCCACGTCAAACTAAAAGTAGTTCAGCCATCAATTTTGATACTAAGATTCTTGATCAAATATGACTGAGAAATTTGTGATTATATCGTATTTTGATTTTAAGAAGCTGCTTCTAATTTCCAGCATTTTTTTTTATTTCACCATAGTTTTGTTGTTTTGTACAAAACATACCATTTCTGTAATAAAGTGTGCATGTTCTGGGTATGATTTACACTGTTGGCAGAAAACCAGCTTAGCTCAGTTGTTTCCTTTACAGAAGAGCTGATTAGAAAGACTGGCTTGACATGATCTTAAAGTATATTTTGATAGCTTTTTCATTTTGTTAAATAGGATAGAATGAAAACCATTCACTATTGTTCTCTAGAATAACGTTTTCATCTTCCCTTCATGTTTTGAAGATTGAAACAAAAAAAGCAAACTTCTGCTAAAATTTTAGTGTCTCAAAATAGGTTTCTCAGCAAGGAAAATTAGGGATACATGTGACTTTTGCTCCTGAACCTAGGAGTTGTTAGTGATCATCTCTGACTAGGGATGAGCCTGTCTAGGAATATCTGTTTATGAGATGCCATTGTATTCCCTTTTTCTTTTGTGCTAGGTTGGAACTCTGTGACTAATGAAGCCTGTGACTAGTTATAGTCTAGTTTTTCCTCATGACCTTACTGACTCCCCTTTGGTCTTTTTTAATGCTTCCTTCTTTATCCATGTTTCTAAAATGATTTTCTGCTTTTCCTCACCAATGGCAAGCCATTATGACCTCTGAACCTGCATCTGTAACAGACAATAATAATTAACAATTGTTGAATACTTATCCTGTAGTAGACATATTATAAGTGTTTTATATGTGTAACTCTCTTTACTATAAATGATGCTTATTCTTCTGTCCTCAGAGAATTATTGGGAAAATAAAATGTTCTTCAAATGATAGAATAAATGGCAAAATGTAAACTATAAAAACTGCAATTATAAGTTATTAGTAGTGATAATAATGTATCCTTTCTCTTTGCTGTTGTTGCCTTTTTGGTTTAATGTAGTTTAGAGTTCACATTTCTTGCTGCTGCAAGCTTTCCCCTGTGCCTCACCTCATAGGATCATACTTGTCTGATAAGTGTTCAGGTAAATCAAATGATGATGTTATATGAGTTATAAATTTGACGTTCAAATTAGCTATTTTTTTCCTTAGGAGAAACTAAAAATCTCTGGTAATTTATATCATGTGCTCCTAAAAATCGTAATTTATATACTTTTATATAAATTTCCTAAAAACCCTGGCTTTTAAATGTGACTGAACTTTCTTCACTCTTTCCTACTAATCTTTGCCAATTTGGCATTTTAAAGATAGATTTTTATAAAATGCAAATTAAATTTGAATTGTGCTGGGGGGAATTTCTATATGTATGCATGTGAGCATATGTGCATACATGTATAAAATAACTCCTTAGCTTCTAAATAATTTTTTAAAGCACTAACAATAGTCAAATTAGCTAAGGAAGAGGAACTCAAGACTTTTTCCTCTATGGAAAAAGTTTTATGTGATAGTTCTTTTACTGTCAGTTTTCCCACAGTGATTCATTGTCATATTCTCAAATATTCGGGGGAAAATGTGTTCTGTAACCTTCATTTTAATTCAGGAATTTCAACTTATTCTTTTACTCAAACATAGAATAGGTTGTACTTTTAGATTTATCGTTGGGATTATGAGAATTCCAAAGAACAGAATTCCTGAATCTTATATAGCTTCAAAGATTTTTAAGCTCAGATCAACAGTTATTTGCCATTCTGCAATCAGAAAATTTGGTAGGCCAGAATTATAGAGACTGTGTGAGATAAACTGTTGTCATCAACTCTTTCATAATATATTATTGCTACTTCTTTTTTTTTCCCTGTGCATTATAGCGTTATTCATTTTTAAGCACTAGTCAACCTTACTGCAGATTTAACATGTATTTGCTATACACAATTTCATGAATTCGAACAGTGATTTAATTTGCATGTTATAATAACTTATGTTTGTGGGTAACTCGTGGTTTTCTCAATTAGCAGGGAAAACATTTTGAATGAGATGCTGGATTTATTGGGAACTCTATTTACTTGCATTTCAGTTGTACCTTTAAGACTTCTTAATTAATTTCTTAGTGAGTTTACCAATCCAGAATTGAGGATGACAGAATTGAAGAACTCCGTGAATCTTTTACATTTCACCTAACCTTCTCCTATCATATGAAGTTTAGTACCAAAAAGGTAGAGACTATGTCTTAATTTCCATTTGAGTTTCAAAAATTTAAGTATATGTTGGTCTGGGCCTTAGGGAATTACCATTTAGAAGAAAATTATCACAGAACCCTATAATTTCCTCGGTAGATTTTATCCGGACCTTATAATCACATTGGAAGAGTGGGGTTTTTGTTTTCTATTTAAGCAATGTCTTGGGACACTGTTCTCCCCCATTCTCCTCCACCTTGAATTACCAGTTTAATATGAAAACTTTACCTGCCTGCCTAACCAAGTATGCAGTTTTATATGTTCTCATATGAATTAACAATCTCCTAAACACCAAACATTTAGTAATGATTTGTTCTATCTACTTACGTACTTATGGTAATATTGGCTCTTATAAGAGAAATGTAAGAGAGATGGGATAAATAGATAAGAGAGTTTTTTCAAACTTTAAAAGAAATGTAAAACTTACTGTATGTTGAATGAATACTTTTCGGGAATGACCAAATTGTTAATGGGAAAAAATAGTGTTCCTGTTTCTAAAAATAATGTTGTTTGAGGTAAGAGGTAGTTTTTAAAATTACAAAATAAGAATAATGAGTCATTTTATTTATAGTCTCATCTAAATGGAGTTCTATGTGATGTTCATTATAGTTGATTTTGAGATTTTTAGCTTAAATGGTGTTGAATGTAGTTAAAAGTTTTCATTTGACTTTCTTATTTGAATTATACATTTTTCACATTCATTATGCATTTGAATCCTGTCTTTCCTGAAAAAAGTGTTGAGATTTACAGATGTACATGTAATAAAGAATGCATGAAAAAGGCAGAAGGGGGTAGGAAAAGAAATTAAATATTTATGTAGATATTAAATAACTGCCATTTTAATTTTTTTAGTCTATTTTCTTTTGGTGGGCATTGAGGTATTAAAATACCAAGAGATTTCTATAGATTGTCTTTTCAGATACAGTGAAATGTAACCCTTACTTCAGATTCTAAGTTAAATTTTGGAGAGATAGCATATTTGTTGCCTTTTATTTCAGGAGCCAAGGAAAACATGGTCTTTACTTGCATTTTGGTCACAGAATAAAATGAAGTGGGAAACTCTTATTAATGTAATTTACCATTAAACCTAAAATAAAATTGCCAAAGCTCAAATTAAAGATTTTGAGGAGAGCTGTTGCCCCCTGCCCCCTTTATAACCAACTGCTCTGGTTGTCCATGGTAGAATACATAAAATTTCACATAGTTAATGTAATATACCCACTTATTTTATAACCAAAGCAGCACAACCTAAATCTTGCCTAGGGAATGAAAACAAAAATTCCAGAATAAATAAAGTGTTGCACAGAAGTCACGTAACATTTTATTTTAGGCTAGGGTCATGATCAAATTATTACTTATAAAATTAAAATTATGGATTTAATAAGTGTTAATACCTGTTTCTTCTTTCTATATAGAACAAACAGCATTAGTAATAGGAAACAAGGATTGTTACCAAAAGTACATGTACTGTGAGACATAAGAAATAGGAGCTCTTTTAAAGGGAAGAGACAGAAGAAGGCAGGAAAAGTATAACAATCTAGGTTAAGATAATATGGAGAATCTGTCTTCCTTAAACTTTTTGAGCACAGTTCTGAAGATGGTAACATAATTATGTTGTGCTCATAAAGCATGGGACAAAAATAATATTTGTCAAAGTAATTACCTTGAAGAAATTATACATTAAGAAAATACAGTTGTTAAAGTATTTTGGAACTCTATGGAATAGCTTCAGAATCTTTAAAACTACACAAGATCATTTTTATTTCTTTATAGCCATAGTGTTAAATTATAATTTAAAAATTTAAGTTATAAAAGTAATTATAGGATATTTGGAAAAAGAGGAAAGAAAAATAATCCTTATTACTTCACATACTAAAAAACCTATTCTTTGCCAAGTTATTTCATATAGATTCCTTAGAATGATTATAATAATTTATCTTTCCTTTAATATCAGATCATAAAAAATTTCCTAGGTTGCTTGCATAATAGCTAATATAATAGTAGAATGATAAAATCTTCACTTTGAGGTGGGAGAGTAAGAAGGAATCTTTCCTTTACATAGGGTTTTGGCTTTTTATTATGTTAAGCTATGAAGTAATCACTTGGACTGCTTTTGTTTCATTTAGCTGTAATATCCTATAATTTTTCTAATAACTTGTGAATTTCAGAATCTTCATAGTTAGACTAAAATTAAAAATCCCAATCCAGAATGCGTTTGGCTTTATTCTGCTTTCCTCTTAGGTTTTATCCAGAGCTGCTCCAGGTTTTGTGAGGTTTCAAGCTTTTGTAATTTCAGGGGTTCTTTTAAAGAAGAGTACAAAATCATGAATATAAAAAATCATATCTAGGACTTTTGGAAGAAGCCAATGCCAAGTGTATAGCCCTAAAGCTTCAACTTTATTAGCTTCACAGTGTAAATCCGCATCTCTGATTTTATTCTTCTGATTTCTCCACATACTCAACATCTAAGAAGGAAAGTGCTCTTTGATGTGCTATAGAACTGTTCTTTTTTCTTTAAAACAAATTATATTTATTTCTCCATCCATATATTTGTCTCTATACCTTAGCCCTCTTAATTGTGAATACTTGGTTTGTGAAACATTTTGATAAAGTTATAAAACATGGCTAATATTAGAAATACTGCTTGTGGCTGGGAAGCAGATAATTGATATCTTTACCCCCTGAATTCTGTACCAATTGAATAAATATACAAGAGAATCAGGTGGAGATTAGAATTGTGGTTGGGTAAAGCTGGGTTAGATATGTTGCCACAATGTCCTTGCCAATACTTCATCTCTGATTAAGATTTATCCAGCCAGTCACTCTACTGGAAAACTACAGGCCTCTTTACAGGGCCAGAATGTATTCTTTTAAGCCTACAGCATAGAGCAGCAGAAATTGTGGACATCTGTAAATAAGACTGGCTCTAAATAAGAAAGAATCTATGAGATACTGAACAAAGCATGCCCAATTTCATCTCCCAAATTCACTCTTCAGAAAAGTCAACCCTTTCCTACTCTCCAAACTGTGGATGCTTAAAAAAAAACTTGTAGATTGTTAAACATGTTATAATTTTTTCTAGATAGTAGTTGGCTTTTCAATTTGTTTCATGGTATTTTTAGGTATGTAATAGATTTTGATTTTGCATTCATTCTTTAGATTTTTTGCCTTTGGTCATATATGTATTTAAATAAAGGTATTAAAATATGTATATGATTTTTATCTTAATATGTAAGTGCTTAATGGTATTTTGTTTTCCCTTAATTTATTTCTATAAGGCTGTTTCCTTTCTTTATGTAAATCTGGTTTCTGATATACATGTTTTCCATCTCTCTGAAGAGAGGTGTTTTTAACATTTCTTGCAGCACACGTCTACTGGTGACAGATTTCCTTAATTTTTGTTTCTCTGAGAAAATCTTGATTTGTCCTTTACCTTTGAAGGATCATTTTGCCGGATACAGAATTCTAGGTTGGTGTTTTTTTCTTTCAACACTTTAAATATTCACTTCTGTGTCTTGCTTGTGTGGTTTCTGAAGAGAACTTCTGTGTAATTCTTAATGTTGTTCTCTGAGGTAAGGTGTTATTTTTTTTTTCTCTCTGTCTTCAAGATTTTCTCTGTCTTAGGTTTTCTACAGTTTTAATTTGACATACCTAAGTGTAGATTTTTTTCAGTATATATACTGCTTGATGGTCTTTGAATTTCGTGTTATCTGTGATGTGGTGTCTCTATTTTGGAAAATTCTCAGCTATTATTACTTCAAATATTTCATCTGTTCTTTTTCTCTTCTCCGGATATTTCTATTATATATGTTGAACTTTTTTGTAATTGTCTCACAGTTCTTAGATATTCTGTTCTGGTTTTGTTTGTGTGTGTTTTTTTTTCCTCTTTACGTTTTAGTTTGGGAAGTTTATATTGACATGTCTTCAAGCTCACTGATTATTATCTCTCCTGTGTTCATTCTACTAATAAACCCATCAAAGGCATTCTTCATATCTGTTACAGTGTTGTTGATTTTTGTCATTTCTTTTTAATTCTTTCTTAGTGTTTCCATTTCTCTGCTTACCTTATCCTCCTGTTCTTGCATGGTGTCCACTTTTTTCTTTAAAGCTCTTAGCATATTAATCATAGTTATTAAATTCTCAGTGTGGTAATTCTAAAAATCTTTGTCATATCTGAGTTTGGTTTTGATGCTTGCTTTGTCTCTTCAAAAAAATTATTTTTAGCCTTTTAGCACATCTTGTAATTTTTTTATTATTGTTGATGGTTGGACATGATGTATTGGGTAAAAGATGAAAAGGAACTCAGGCAAATAGGCCTTTAGCCTGAGGTTTTATGTTATTTATCTAAGAGGTAGGCTGTGTTTACTGATTTCTATAGCTAGTGTCAAGCTTAAATTTCCTATAATGTTTCCTTTTGTCTTTGAATTTCCGTAGTAACTTCTATGGCTTGTAGTTCTTTAAGTTGTACCCTGTTGTTACATAGGAACCTTCATGATGGTAGGTAACATGTGCAGGGAGAGGACGCTCTCTGTAATTCTGTGATTAGATTTTTGTCTTTTAGTTAACCTGTGTCTCTTGGCTGTAACTTTCCTGAGTGTTTCTTAGCTCACCTGCCAGTTTTAACATTCATTATTAAAAAAATACGTGTGTGTGTGTGTGTGTGTGTGTGTGTGTGTGTAAAATATTATTATTATTGGAATGGCCTTCCCCTAAGTGCCTTTCTGATCCTACCTACCTATCAGCCTACCTCCCCACTCACCTCCCCATCTTTCTGCTATAGAGCAAGAATGCTATTAATTTTCAGGAAGCTGCTTTGCTTATAAATTTTGAATTCTAAAAAATTTTCAGTGCTTTTGTTGAAATTTTAAGGAATGTAATCTCATTTGCTAATGCTATTTTTGTTTCTATACCATGTCGTATTGCATTGGCTAGGTTTCTAAATTATTTTGTGCCTGATTTTTATGTAATTGTATTTGGGCTTCACTTTTAAAAGGAAAATTAATTACAGATGTGTATTATTAGTTGCTGTCTCTATTATCTGGTATTAAAATTAATCATTGATATGTAATGAGTGCTTTTACCCTGTTTTGGGAATTCTAATCACTTTAAATGAATCATCTCATTTAATGCTCATAATCTCTTAAGACAGTTGTCAATATATTCTTTTCATAGATGAGTTGTAAATTAGCTTAGGTTAAATAATTTCCTTGCTTAAGGTCATATAGTTTAGGAAGTGGCTCAAACCCAAGTGTGTTTTCATTTTTATTTTTTATTCATTTTACATTTAACCTTTCTTTTATATTACTTCCTATTGCAATAGGAAAGATGAATTTTAAGCTACTCAGATGAATTTGATTCTAGAGCATACACATGTTCCATGGAAGCAGCATTTTAGCATTGAATAAATTCCATAAAATTTAGATAGAACACTTTTTGCAAACTGATATTTCATTGTTTGAGTAGACTTATCAAAGTAGTATGTTTGTGTTTAAAGGATGGAAGTAATAAGCCTATTCCTCTTTTTTTTCCCCTCCATTTCTACAGACACTTATTGGGAAGTACAGCTACTACTGAGTATCTAAATATGTCAATTTCTTTTTTTTGCTAGATGGATATAGAATTAAGTGTGGGAATAAAAAAAATATAATTTTAAAATTTAATTATGAAGAACAATATATAGCTTTTGAGGAACATCAAATGTTAACTCTTCTGCAGTTTAAGTTTAGTATCTTTCTTATTTCTGATGACTTTGATGGTTTTAAGGTAATACCAAAGTTTTACTGTGACTTAAAGTGAATGAATGATAAAATAATAGAACCTTTTATTTGAAAGGAGCCTTGAAGGTTATTCTACTTAGGTTCCTATTGAATGTAGGAATGCTTCCCTCTCTGACAATTTCTAGCATGTTATTTGTAGGGAAAGAGTTAATTGTAGTTCCTAAAAATTCTTTAACTGTTTTCTTAATTCAGCAACATTCATATTTTTCTTGTTGGATTGTCTTTCCTTCTCTTTTGTGTATGTATATCCCCGATCCAATCTATTTTAGTGTAGCTGTATTGTTTTCTTTAGGTACCTTTATATTCTGAATTGGCATTCATTGGTACCTTCTCTTCCACCTGTTTTACATGTATTTCAGTAATTTAATTAGGTAAAAGCAGTAAAACTACACTTATGCTTATAGATATTAACTATGTAATAAGTCCTTTAATTGCATTTTATTTTTGTCATTGATCTTTGTTACATGTGTACTCAAACAACAGTCATTCTCTGATATTTAACTAGATCACTTGTTGAATGTTTCTGGCTTGCCTGCCTTGTACTGAGATGTTACTATAACATTAGTACTCCGAGTACTTCTGGAAGGAAAGGTAAGATTTCTTTCTTTTGGTCAAATAAAAGGTACATCGGTAGAACAGGGTGCATAAAATGTATTCTGTTTTATGTTTGATGATGGACTGTATCTAGAAACATCTTTTTTCAGAAGTTCTGTGCTAAGTTAATGAGAAGTTAGGTAAGCTCATTTTCTTAAGAGGTAAACAGCTTGAAAGTTTGAAATTAAAGTGTACATAGACTTTTCTTTATGGGAGTGGGGATATTTTCTAGACTTGATTAAAGCACTATTGCTTAGTTTTTTAATTAGAATCTTCTTTCCCAATACTTAAAATATCAATCATTTTTAATTAAGTTGCTGTGAATAATTCCTCCTACTCATTTCTCTTAAGCTTTTTTATTCTCTTCCCAATTGAGTTCTTTATACTTGCTCTCTTTTGACAGAGTTTTTATTTTTTTTCCTTTGGAAGACGAGGACTCCCTATATAGCTTTTGTGATAGCACAATCATGAAAAACAGCCCGATAAATGTTCACATGTAATAAATTTCTTTTATTGGCTGGGGTGGGGTGGATTAGTTAAAAAAAAAAAAGAAAACAAAAAAACCCAGAACCTAAAAAGCAGTGAATGTTGGCAGGTGTTCAGTTATTTCTTTCGTCTCATTCACCTTGGCTTAGTTCAGTAACTGCCTATGAGTAAGTTTTTCAGTCTTAGAAATAAGGAGTTGAGAATAATGTGTGGGTAACTGATTAGTATCCGCTGCACAGAGGTGTTGGATAGATTAATTGATTCTTAGAGAGCCTAGGACGTGTCAAAACTGTATAAATGCAAAAACTATTATGATAAAGTAAAAGCTGCTTTGAAAAAAAAAAGTTATTCAACTGGTAGGAGAAACTTCTTTTAAGGGAGAGACTGATTTGAATTTCTGTATGGTCTTTCATTTTGAATACTGATTAATGCTTGAACATCTGTAAAACTTAAGTGTTTTTTTTTTTTAATACAGTTATGAAATGTTTATGCAAATGGATTCAATTTAAATTTCTAGCCATATAAAACCTTTGGTAGGGTTTTTTGCAGTTTGCTTTCAGACTTGTTTTTTCTCATTGACAGGGATGAACCAATTTCATTTGATAAGGACAAGAGTTAAATATAAGTCTTTAGGAAAAAAAATGTTTCCTCTCACGCTTATTTCAGGGTCTAGACTAGTTTTAGCTATGTACTAAAATCATTTGTAAAAAAAGATGTTTTCATTCCTCCCAGTTCTGTGGTTTCTCTCTTTTATGTGATCAACTTGCTGTGATTTTCTTTTCTGGTGGGAAAATTAATTTGAGCTGAAGTATGTCAAGATCACTTAGAAGAAAGTTACTGTATGTTGTCCCACAGAATAAGCAGAGTACTTAATTTTTTTTTACTCCTTATCTATGTTTTTCTGTTTTCTCTTTGGGAACACTGTTAGGGTCTTAGAGCTCAGCCTCTCAAACTTAGTTACTTGTTGGAATCACCTTGGAAGCTTTCAAAAGTGCTGGTGCCTGGGTCCCACCCTCCAAAGATTCATTTAATTGATTTGGGATGTGGCTTAGGCCTCTGTTCCCTAGGTGATTCTTCTGTGAAGCTAAGGTTGAAAGCCTCTGTTCTAGAGACTTAGCCCGAACCTACTCAGTTTGAATGCACAATGTTGTTTTCTTATTAGCTCCTAAAAATTTTGGCATTGTTACAAGACTAACATATTATGAATATTTTAAATTATGTTTTTGAGTTTACCATGGTCACTGTAAAATGAGTGTTGTTAATGCTGTCTATATTTTTAAAGTTGTTTACCAACTTTGGCCAAAAGACCAAAAGGGTTAACAATTAACTGCCTTTAATAGCGAGCTGTTATTTTCTTCAAAATATAAAGAGTAGCAAGATAGGTAGAGAAATACTGTTTTCTTAGTTCCATAACTTATGTAATTCAGGAGGATGAACAAAATTCCATTTAGTCCATTTCCTGCTAGCATTATTTTTTTCACATGATTTTTTGTAAATCCACCATTTGCATTCTAGTTCTTTTATTCTTAAAATGAAACGGATTTTTGAAGTTACATGTGCAAACATTACTAAAATATATTAATTACTCTAATAATTACTGGTTACTAAAGCTGCATGTTTAATAGTTTCTTTAGGTGACTTCACATATGTTATTTCAAATTCAGTACATTATGGTAGGAAGTCCAGTTAGATTTAAACTGATATTTAATGTTCTACTCGGAGTAATTGATGTCACTTGGGGAAAGGCTAGTGTATCTATGTATTTCAGCATATTTGAGTATGGGAAAATTAATTAAACCAAAATTCTCATATGACTTTGGAAAATGATGCTATTAAAAATACATTGGAAGGTAGAAAACTGTGCACATACTAATCAAAGGTATGTGGCCCAAATATCTGTAATCAGCTGTAGATTGAAAAAAAAAAAATGATGTTAGAGATAATTTTAGAAGCATCTCCATGGACAGTTACCTACTGATCAGGCTGATTCTTGGCAAAATTGTATCATACTTTGTATTTGGTGTATGCCTCTTTTCAGGAGTCTGTTACTCTGTTTTCACTGTTCCTCTCATTTACCTTCTATAAAATAACTGGATTTGTCTTCCTATGAAATGTATAATATTTACAAACTATTTCTTATATCCCCTTGACAATAATTTTTCTTTATAGAGTTTCCATTGGGGGTGGGGGATGGGAATGGTGGGTTGAGAGACAAAGTGATTTATACCATTTTGCTCAAAACCATATACTTACCATATAGCTTGGCTTTATTAAATATTAACATGTTTCCACATATGTAATAAAACATTACAGATATGTCAAAGCTTCTGGTACTCCTCACTGGACCCATTTCCCTCCCTTCCTCTGCACAAGCAACCACTGTGTGGAGTTTATGTTTTCAAAAATATCTTCATAAACCAAATCAATCTCTTAAGTAATAAATCAGAATGAGTAGAATTGGGGGGGAAATGTTTATGAGCAGAAACTTGATACCCCACTTAGAGGTTATAAATAGTGATAAACCAATTCTGCATTGGGATTTTTTTTCATCCTTCTGTATCTGAATGTTCAGTACCGATTGTTTAAAGACTTTCATGTTGAAAAATTGTGAAAGCTTGCAAACCTAGGCTATAAGGGGACATAAAGGATTAATTCTACTTTGTTAAAATCTACTAAAATGTGTTGAAATGTGATTATGGCTTGTTGACAAGGAACCGTTGGATGAACAGAATTCAGTGTTTATGGGACAAGGTTTTTGGCAGGCACAATTAACAGTGCCAGCACTACCGAAACCAGCCAACTCTTTTATCTTTAGTAAATACTCTGTCCAGTAAGAGATCAATCCCTTTTAATTTTAGGTAATGAATAGAATTCATTTAGACTTTAATTTACAAGGCACAGTTAAACTAGGTTATCATTGATTAGATTATCATGGTCCTTTATGCTGTTCCATGGGTTCACGTGAAAAGGACTGAAGTAATGCTGAAGAGGGTGGAACAAAGGTTGTAAATCACAAATCTTTTTAGAGTTCAAAAATATAAGTAAAATTATTTCAGAAATAATGAAAATATTTTGTATTCTAAGAAAATCAACTTTTTGGAGGATTTTTTAGGGGCACTAATTATTTGTGGAAAATACAGAAAGATCATGTATGGAGTGGAGCCAGAGATTTCTTATTTCAAGATGAGGCAATGAGTAGCTTCTCCCCGCCACTCCTAACCTTCCACCCCATCTCTCTAAGAAAAAATAAACTTTTCTTCATTGATAGAATAAGGTGTTAGTATTATACTCAGTGTATTTGAAATAACAACAACAAAACAACCTTTTTCTTACTCCACTCTTTCAGCCCTCAAAATTAGTTTACCTCTGAACTCTACCTCTGTCAGTGATTCCTTAATGTTTCCATATCTTTTAATCTTGAAAACTCTAGGACTCATCCTTGACTCTTTTCCTTTATATATAGGCAATCTCCAGACTTTCTGGATTCTACCTTTTTCTCTCTTCTAGGCTTACTTTAAACTTTACATTTTATAACAAGCATGAGATATTCAAGATTTCTTCTAGTTTTAAAATACTCTAATGACCTTTAAGATCTAAAATTAAATGTTGGAATATAGTGTTGAAGGCTTGTTGAAGGAGTATTAATAATGAATTTTGAACAAAAAGTACTGATCAGATTCATCTAACTAAAAGGATCTTAAAAATTCAGAATAAGGCATTTAGAACTTTATACTTAGTGTCAAGTCTTAGTATTAATAGTACATATGAATCATTGAATGTTTTTTGAATATTTATTAATATGGTTTAAATATCTAATACTGAACCTTGAATTTGAAGAAAGAAGAGAAAACTTAATATCTATGAACCAGCATCTGAGCATGTGAGAGATCCTCCAGCTCCTGATGCTGGGAGAACCTGTTCCCCAAAGATAAAAATTTTAATTCATAACTTTTATTTCTGAAGGCTTCTCACAAAGGATTTTAAAAGTTACTTTGAAAGATTTTCTGTTACTCATTTCCTTTGAGGATTATAAATTGTGAAGAGAAACCATATAGCTTAGTCTTAAGTAAAAACTATAAAACTAAGAAAAAATGATTTGGTAGTAGAAAAAGATGTCTGGGTGAGGGGTAGGAAGCATAAACAAAGTTTTTAGGACAGGATTTGACTTTGCGGTAGACTAGGAGGTAAATTTGGATATATAAATCAGAAAATGTTAAGTATAGAATGACATAAAAAGGTTTGACCTAGTGTTTAGAAAAAGGAAGCATTAGTAAAAATTGATATGTTTTTCTAAATGATATCTCGATATTCAGATTTTTTTTTTTTTGTCATGAAAGGCATATTTGCTTTAAGGCTATAAAGGCTGTGGTGAACCTTTTTCTTTAATATAGCTGTACTATATTAAATCTGCATAGAACCATGAAAAATAACATTTTTATTCCCCAGGCTTTTTTCTTTACAATCATTAACTCAAATAGTCATGAAATAACTCTTGTGTATACAGAACATTCTGCTGTCTTTGTCTTACTATCATTATAAGCTTAGCTTCAAAATGAAGATTTAATCCTTTGACCTGTTTCCAGTGTTCAAACTTCTAGTTTCTTTCTACAAAGTCAACACCTGTTATCTCTTATGGCCTTCTGAATTTTCCTGGGGGTTAATAATTTGTTTCCCTTTGAACACCAGCTGCAAGCACCAGGGGTCTGACTGATTTTCTGAAAGGAATAGATATTCGAAGTTCTCTTGGGAATGGAATTTGATCAAGGATTTAAGAATGGATAAGAATTTGACAGGGAAAGTTCAGGCAGGGAGTATGGCATGATTAAAGATCTGAAAGCACATAAGGTATAGTCAACATATGAGATATGATATGGTATGGTAAAGATGTTCAATACTTTCAGGATATATTAGGAGATACCTTTAGGAAGATAGAGAAAAGATCATGGAACTCATCATGAGTGCCAGGTCATTTAGTAATATCATCTATCATTTATTGAATGCTTACTATGTGCCTAAGTCTGTATTAGACACTTTATAATTTCATTCAATTCTTACAGCAGTCCTGTGTAGCAGATGTTGTCTTTGGAAGAAACTGGGCCTAGGGAGGTTAAATAGGTTGATGACACTTAAAAAATTAATAAGTTAGATTTGAATCCACAGCTCTTTTAAAATATGCTGCCATCATAGGCCTCTCTAGCTAATTAAAGTTGCTTTGTAGTGACTTGTAGTTTTTATACAAGAAATTTTTAACAATCTTGAACTTGTCTCATAGACTAGATAATTACTATTATATTGAACTGAGGGAAGAATCATAATTATTAATGTGCCAAGTTTCAGAAGAACTTCAAATATAAATTCACTATTACAAGAATATAAACCAGTGGCTCCCAAAATAAGACCGTATTTATTTTGGATAGAAAAATAACTTCTTGATATCCAAGGCTCTTTAAAAAAAATAGAAAATTTCTGGGCCAAATGCTCAAAGCTGTATGTTCAGGGAAACCCTCATCATTCCATCTAGGCCATAAATATTTGACAGCTTAGGTCTGGGCCAATTAGTATCTGGTTTTACTAATAATATTGCTACCTACTAGTTGGCTTCTTGAATTTAGAATCTTATTCGTATGCATTTGTTTTAATTTTTTCTAACCCATTGTTTGTATCTTAAAGGAATGCTAAAGTGAAGTTTATTTGTTGTTGTGATAGGTGAATGTCTTCCATTGAACCACAGCAATTTTAGTAACTGGTAGGGTAGCATGTGAATTTAAGAATTTTAGAGTTGAAAGGATCTTAATAATTGTCCAGTGAAGTCATCTTTTACAGGTAAGGCAAATGAAGCATGGAATTAGATGATATGACTACAGTTATTTATTCATTTAAAGCTCTCAGAACTAGAACTAAGACTAGACCCCTTTTTTACCAAACAATACTACTTCTAGTGTTTATCAGAGGGTGTATTAGACTACCTCCGAAACAGTAGGAGTCTCTTAGTGGTTATGGCTTAGCAATAGATGTCTAGAAAACAGGTAGTTTAATAACCTATATAATGGTTGCATTGCCAATGGATACCATAAATTTATTCTTTCTAGTGTTCATAAAAGACATTTGATTGGGTTACCATATATGTTCTAAAAAACTATAAGTAAAAAAGATTAGACTTGTGAAGCCTCTGATTTTTCCACATGATTAATTTGATGGATGTCCAAATTCTGAGATTTTATTGCAAATCAACAAATTAGCCTACCATAGTTTTATGGATATTAGTAAGAAGTCATGACATCAGTATCAGTGTTTTTGCACCAATTTCCTGAGCTACATAAGGTGACACCTAGTGGGGCGTGTTACTAGAGGAGCCCCAAATTTAGGGAGCACGTTTTTTTTTTTTTTTTGCTCCAGAGGAAGATACTATCTCTGTCTTCCATGGCTATTGCTTTATAACAACCCTTGAGAAGATAGTGTGGAGCAAAGAGCAATCAATGAAATGCCTCTGTTCACAAGGTATGCAGAAATGTGAGAAACCAAGGGAGATTGTCTCCCAATAGGTATTGTATTGTTTTAAACAAAATAGGTCATTGTTATTCTCAATCTAAAGATAATATGTTAAAAACAAACAGGGTGTTAGGAGTGTGACCTCTGTGCACTTTGTTTTTATTTAAAGAAAATCTCTGTTGTTTGCATATTACGTTCCCTTATAGGTATAATAACATAAAAGTTAACTTGCTTAGTTTTGATGAAGGGTGTTCTAGTTAACTGATTTTTTTTTTATAATAAAAATTCAGATTCCTTTTTCTCTCTCCCTCTTTTTACCTCAAAACATTTTTCTTCTGTGTTGTTTTTATTTCAGCAAATGCTTAGAGTGAGTACCTGTCTTGGACCTGATACTATGTGCTAAGTGGGTGTATAGATATAAAATATTATGAAATATTATGTGTCTTTTATTCAGAGTTGTTCTATGCTAGACAGTTTTATTTTTATTTAATCCTCACACCAATCCTGTTCCATTTGAGGGAAGGCGCAGGATCAGCTAACCTTAAGAGGAGTGTTCCTGGGAGAATGAACAGCATATACAAAGGGAAAGGGTTTGGAGAAGACGGGAGGATAGGCAGCAAAGGGCATCCCAAGAAGCAGATCAATATATGTGAAGGTCCAGGAGAGAGAAAGAGTGTAGAATTATGAGTACTTCATGATACTGGTATTAACCTATTTTTTAAACTAAAGTTCATATTTAAACTGTTCAGATTTTTGCAAATTGTACACTATCAAAGGAGTGAAGTTCTGATTTTATTGGTCTCAGTGGTTATGCTTATTGTATATGAAACCTTCCATGCAGACTTTTAAAATCTCTCTCTCTCTCTCTCTCTCTTTTTTTTTTTTTTTTTGGTGGGAGGGCAGGAGGGAGAGAAATATTTCACTATGTATCTCATAGTGTTAGAGTCCTGCAGTATAAAAGGTATCAGGTATTGGAGGAAAATGCTTATGAGTTTGCTATTTAAAGCATAGTTTTCATTCTTGTATAGCTGTATCAGTAATGAAAATTTCAAAATAGCTTTATTTAACCAGACCTGTATATTCACCTGTTGATTAGAATTGTGGTTTGTTTTTTCCTGCCACTTGCTCCAGACACAATGTCCATATTCTTAAGATACCCAATGGCACTTATTTTTAATCAGAATAGTAAAGGTATTGCTAAATTTAAAAAAATGTCTAGCTATTAGAGGTTTTCATTACCTATTGGTTTCTTCTAACTAATGCTTTTACTCTGGTATTATAACTTTTAGCATTTTAAAATACAGATTCAATTAACAGTTTAACTGATCCTAGTTTTTCTAAATGTATTTTGTTCAGGAGAATTCTGCTCTAATTATGTGGGTGATTTAATTATGAAACATTTCTCAAAAATGTGTACTCTTTGATTATAGGATCATAGTGAGGATTAAATGAGGCTTTGTATAAAGCAGCTGGTATAAAACTTGGTATATAGAAAGTTCTCAAATAACAGTTGTTACTCCTCTTACCATATTAGTAGTTTTGAAAGCTGAGTAAATTTGCATTGCATGTATTTACATTTAAGTAGCAAACTATATCCAAAAATGACAATAAAAAAATTTTAAGTGAGATTCTCTAAGCCTACACTGTCCAATACAGTACCACTAGCCACATGCAGTTGTTTAAATTTAGTGAAAAATTCTGTTCCTTGGTGTTTCTAGCCACATTTCAAGTGCTCAATAGCTGCATGTGGCTAGTAGCAACTGTAAATGGTGTAGAAATTTTCATTGTTGTGGAAAATTGTGTTGGACAGTACTATTCTAAGCTATAGTGGTTTTCATTATTTATTCCCTAATTAGTAGAACTCTTTAGTCATGAAATTTTAAACTGAATCCCATATAAAAGGTAGTAAGATGCAAAGATGTTCTTCAGGAGACTAAAGAATCACTCCTCTTAACCTTCCCATGGCCTTCAGAACTTGGGGCCTTTAGATCTAAAGTTGGAAAATGGCCATTTACTCTTTTTTTTTTTTTCAGACCAGCTAATAAATGTAGAAGGAATTATAGAAATAGAAAAATCTGTAATTAGAATAAGCACAACAGAAGACATCGAAACCTTTGGGTAAGATTTTTGAGACAGGATATGGAGAAATTTTGCTATTTTATCCAAATGATCAAATTTAACTCAATATTATAGGATAATCTAATATTATATGTTTCTTGATGTGATGAACCAAAAAAAATAGTTCAACTTCACTCTTGTGGTACTTCTGTCAATTTTTTTTTTTTTTAATGATAATTTAATGAAGAAACTATTAGACAAATTCCAATAGGAAACCTTCTACAGTGCAATTGGCTTGGACCCTTAAAAATTATTGGTATCACGAGAGACTAAGTAGATAGGGAAATTAAAGGAGACTAAAGGGACATGGCAATTAACTGTTGTGTGTTGGATCCTTTATTGGGTCTTGTATTGGAGGGTAAAACAGTTATAAAGGACATTGGAATGAATGGAGAAACTGAGAATGGAAAATGTTATATACTACTACTACTACTACTACTACTACTACTACTACTACTAGTAATGATAATAATAATTGATCATCTGAGTGTGATAATTGTATTGTGACTATAAAGGAAAATACTCATGCACTTAGGTGGGTACAGGTTGACATGTAGGAGTCAAATGTCATGATGCTGCAAGTAATTTTCAAATGGTTCAACCAAAAAAAAGGGGTGTGTGTGTGTGTGTGTACAAAGAGAGAAAGCAAATGTGGAAAAACTGTTAGCAATTGGTAAAGTCTAGGTCTCTCAACCTTTTTGTAACGTCCTTTGTCACTCCCCTCCAAGAACTAATTTTGCCTCCATTGAAACTGAATGAGCTAGATGAAGGATGTAAGGGTTTTTGATATACTTTCTTTCAACCTGCTTTTAAGTTTGAAATTTTTCAAAATAAAAAGTTAGAGTAAAAGATGTGGCTTCTTATTCAGTGTGCTTAGCAGACAATTTTAGGAAATGCCCCTTCATCCTTCCTGCTTTATGATTACAGTGGAATGGATTTAAGTTTATATAACCCTTTCAAGAGAAGGTGGTGTTGAGCTGAACCTCTGATAAGAAGTTCTAAGTGGTTGAACCAGCTACTAGGAAGACAGGTATTTCAGGCAAGGAAACAACATAAATGACATTTTAGTAGTTTATGTGTTTAAATTTTTGTTTCGGCTAGAGTTTAGTTGCAGTATATTAGGTTCATTCTTTCCTTTTATGGCAAATTGAAATACATATGAGATATATTTGCATATCAGTTCTCTCAAGATCAAATTTCCACTGACAGATATGCTCTCAGTGTTTCAGCAGATAAGAAACTACAGGTAGACAAAATTAGGGATTGCCTGTTTCTGTCTTTTTAACAATATTTGTTGCAAATAATATTTGGTGAAGATTCTCGAATTGGGATTTTAAGACAAAAAGACATTTATTTGAGAATAATTTCTCCATGCACAATATGAGTTCATTGTTTATAGGCTTACCAAATTATTTAATTATGCATTCAAATAATTATAAATATCCTATACACTATAAGGAACCAGTATGAATTTTATTCCTTTATTTAGGAAATTGATGATAATTGACTGGTTAGGATTGGCTATGTCAAAACCCTAGTCTGTTTCTCATGTATGTTGCAGGGCATTTTCAGGTCTCTGTATCTCAGTGGAAAACAAAATAGATGAAAGAAGAAAAGAGTTTTAGAATGGGGTAAAATATAAATTAGAATAGGAAGTCAAGATTACAGGAACAGTTAGACCACATATGCTGTCTTAGAGTCCTCAATCATTTACCAAAGTTGAGCTGATTTTTATTGAGTTATAATTTACCCACAGTGAAATGTATAAATCTTAAGTGTGTACAGCTTGATGAATTTGAGCTAGGAATTTGGTTCTGAGAGTTTCCTTCTAAGGCCAAAAATAAAATATGCTAGTTTCTTGAAGGGAGCAAAACTTTTCCTAGTACATATTTCTGAAAGAGAGTTCTTGAATGGGGCCTCATATAAGGAGTATTGAATGAAAAGCTGAGGTATAATTTATATTGAGGGTTAAGGGTAGGGAACTAAATAAATATTTTTTATCCAAAAATAAAACCTAGAGTATATCAAGAAATGGTTGATCTGCATATCCTTCAAATAAAAGTTCTCTCTCTACATATATAAAACACACATTTATAAATTATAAGTGTATAAATGTTTGTATACATGTTTATGTATAATACTCTGATACATATTTATTATGTATATGCATGCATATATGTACTTTTAAGTCTCATTGTTGATAAAAACTGGACAAAGAAAGGGCTTGAGCAGTAATTATTTTGGGTTATCAACTAGAAGATCTGTTGCTTTAAGGAATAAATATTCAAATGATAATTTACTTTTCTTAAAATTCAGGATTAAAAACAAAAATCTCCTTTGAATCCAAGGTCTTCCACAATCAAAGGAAAGTAGGCCAGTAGAGAATGTGTAGGTAAAGCAGGGTTTTTCTGAAGGAACAATTCTATGTCTGATTCAGTGCTGAAAAGGAATCAGTTGAGTCCTCAAAGTTCTTTAAAGCATAGCATGGCCTACATATTTTAATTGGAAGATAGTTTAAAACATATTCCCTGTTGGCCACTGTGGCTATAGAAAAATATCAGTAATCCTACTATGAAAATCTGGTTTTGACCAATGTGAACCTGCCCAAAAGGAACTGATGGTAAAAGAAACTTTTCCCCCCTTCAGATTATCTCCTTTTGATGCCTTTACTTCCAATCAGTTTTTATGGTCTGACTTTTTGCTCTATTCTCTTGACTTGTGATTTTTTTTAAAGGAAAACCTGTAGTTTAGATAGAAAGGATTGGTTTCTTTATAGAGTGTCACTAAGAAGATTTTGCCACCAGGAAAAATATCACCTCACTTTATGGTGCTTGGTATGTCTCTGTTGTACATTATCCTGCATTTAGGAAGATTTATATTGCTATATGGTTTTCTCTCCTTAGACTTTGAGTACATTTTCTCCTAATTACATACAGATCCTTGCTAGTTGAATTTAAGGAATTAGGAAGTATAGTAGAACTTCTCTTCTCATTCCTGAATCTTTGGATGGTAAAAATACATTGTACTTAACACTGAAATTATTTACAGTTTTGTCATTTGAAATTACACATGGTAATGTGAAAAGATCTGCCACATTTTGCTCCTTATGTTAGGAAGGGGGCTATATTAACCTAAATTAGCAAGTTGAATGGGGACTGTAAATTATCAGTATGTACAAAGTGAATTTTTAGGTAATGAGCAAATTTCTGAACTAGAGTCTCAATGTTTTGAATAAATTTTGTCATCTTAAAAAGCAATGGCAAGTTATTTAAAAACTTCTGACTTTTACTTAAGTTCTTTACATAGATTGTTATTTAACTTAATAATTTAATCCTTAAACCATTTAAGGGTAAGTAATTAGTCATCCCATTTTACAGAGAAGGATACATGGCTTGCATAGGATAAATGACCCACAGTCACACATCTGGGAAATGATGGAACTAATATTTAAACCTGGACAATCTTACTCATAACCACTGTTTTTTTCTTTTCAAAATGTATAAAGAGTATGTGACATGTTACCTCCTCTCTCTCTCCTAAAGCTGAATTGCCAAGGTATCTACTCTTTTATTCCCTTGTCTTCTCTTTTTGCTTTCTAACTCCCGATTTTCTCTTGTTTTAACAATAATAAAATTTGGAAGAAATAGAAGTGTTAAAATAATTATCCTTGAGTTAAAGCACGAAATCTCCATATACTAGCTATATGACCATGGCCAAGGTACTTACTTGATTTGAACTCACTTTAAAAAAAATTCTTATAAGAAACTAAAAGGGAATTAATAACTCATAGGTTTGTTGAAAAGATTACAAAGATACGACTTTTAAAGTATTAGAACCATTGCTTAGAGGATACTGGGAGTTTAAAATTAGGCAACTACTGTTGTCTCCACATTTCTACCTGAAAAGCTAAATGCTTTATTTTTTAAAATGTCCTTGATTCTACTAAACATTTAAGGAAAAAATATACCAGTTCTCTACAATCTCTTATAGAAATCAGAAGCCAAGGGAATACTTTCTTACTCGTTCTGTGAGGCCAGCAGTATTCTAATACCAAAACAAAGACATTGTAAGAAAGGAAATCTACAGACTAATATCTCTTATGACTATAGCTGTAAAAATCCTCAACAAAATATGGGCAAATTGAATGAAAAATGTTTAAAAAAATTATACAACATGACCAAGTGGGATTTATTACAGGTTTGTAAGCCTGGTTCAGCATTTAAAAAAATAATATAATTTATTACTGTTAACAGGCTAATATGAAAAATCATCTTAATAAATGCAGAAACAGCATTTGACAAAATTTAACACCTGTATATGATAACAACTCAGGAAACTAAGAATAAGGAGAACTTCCTCAACTTGTTGAGGAACATCTACAAAAAACCTACAGCTAACACCATACTTAATGGTGAAAAAGCTGGTGCATTCCTTTTAAGGTCAGAAAAAAAGCAATGATTTCCCTTCTGACTACTCCTATTCAACATCATCCTGGAAATTCTGGCTAATGCAATAGGACAAGAAGAGGAAATAAAAGATATGCAGATTGGAAAGGAATAAATAAAACTTTGTTTACAGATAGCATGATAGTCTATATAGAAAATCAACAAAGAATCAATAAAAAACCTTCTGAAACTAATAAGGGATTATAGCGAGGTTACAGGATATGAGGTTAATGTACTAAAGTCTAGTGCTTTCTTATATAGTGGCAGTAAACAATTGAAATTTGACATTAAAAGTACAGTACCATATATATTAACACAAAAATATGAAATAGGTTTAACTCTAACAGTTGGAATTTGAAATCAAAAAGTGAACACCATTTATAATTAGTACCTAAAATTTAAAATTCTTAGAATAAATATAACATTGTATAAAAGATCTAAATGAGAAAAATGACAATTCTGATGAAAGAAAATCAAAGATCTAAGAAAACAAATATTCCATGTTTATGGATAGGAAGACTCAATATGGTTTAGATATCATTTCTTCCCAACTTGACCTATAGATTTAGTGTAATCCCAATCTAAATCCTGGGAAGTTATTTTGTGGATACTGACAAGGTGATTCTAAGATAATGTGGAGAGGTAAAAGACCCACAATAGTCAACACAGTTTGAAGGAGAAAGAGCAAAGTTAGAGGACTAACACTACTGGACTTCAAGACTTATAAAACTACAATAACCAAGACATTGTGGTATCGGTAAAAGAATAAACAGAAAGATCAATGAAACAAAATGAAGTGTCCAGAAATAGACCTACATAAATATAGTCAACTGATCTTTGACCAAGGAGCCAAGGCAGTTAGGGGAAAAGGGTAGTCTTTTCAACATATGGTGCCAGAATAACAGAACACCTTCATGCAAAAAAAGAATCTAGACCCAGATCTTACATCTTTTACAAAAAAATAACTCAAAGTGGACCATAGACCTAAATCTTAAAACTGTAAAACTCATAAAGATGACATAGAAAACCTGGATGATCATCGGTTTAGTGATGACTTTTTTAGACACAATGCCAAAAGCACAATCTGTGAAACAAAAAAAATTGACATTGGGCCTTGTTAAAATGAAAAACTCATGCTCTGTAAAGACACTATTAAAAGATTGGAAAAAAAAAAGACTGGAAGAAAATCTTTGAAAAAACATAGGATTTAAGAACTGATATTCAAAACGCAACAATAAGAAAACAACCTAATTAAAAAATGAGCAAAGTATTTGAACAGACACCTCACCAAGGAAGATATACAGATGGCAAATAAGCATATGAAAAGATGCTTAACATTATATGTCATCAGAAAATTGCAAATTAAAACAATAATGAGATAGACACTATTATATACCTATTAGAGTGGAGAAAATGCAAAACACTGACAACAACAAATGCTGGTGAGTATATGAAACAATAGGAACTGTCGTTCATTACTAGTGAGAATGCTACACGGTACAGCTGTTTTGATGGACACTGACAGTTTTTTTTTACAAAATTAAATATACTCTTACCATGTGATCCAGCAACTGCACTCTTTGGTATTTACCCCAAAGAGTCGAAAACTTATGGTCACATAAAACCTGCATATGAATGTTTATAACAACTTTATTCATAATTACCAAAACCTGGAAGTAGCCAAGATATTTTTCAGGTGAATGGATAAATTGTGATACCTCTATACAATGGAGTATTATTCTCCAGTAAAAAGAAATAAGCTATCAAAACCACGAAAAGACATGTAGGAACCTTAACTGCATAATATCTTAATTAAAAAAAATCTCGACTATACAAGCAATAGAACAAACTATGGGTACATCCAACGATGTAAATGAATCTTACAAGTATATTGTTGAATGTAAGAAAGCAAGGCTAAAGATTTTATGCAGTATGATGAAAATATACTATGTTGTTTAAGGATGGATGCTTAGACGGTGAAACATAAAGAAAACTAGAAAATTATTACTAAAAATCAGGATAATTTTTATTTCTATGGAGAAAGGAGGAAATGAGAGGTTTCTGGGTTACTGGAAGAGTTCCCATTTTGATGGTTGGTTGTATAGATGTTCATTTTATAACTTTAAATTGTACAAATAGTTTTTCTTGAAATATATTTTATTAAAGTAAAATTTACATAACTCACAATTAACCATACAATTCAGTGGTGTTTATGTATTAATAATGTGCAACCAACAGTTCTCTCTAGTTTCAAAGTTTTTTCATCACCCCATAAAAACACTCCATATCCTTTAGGTGATCACTTTTCATTCCACCCTTTTCCTCAGTTCCCTTGTAACCTTGAACTTGATTTTTGTCTCTGGATTTACTCATTCAGAATATATCATATAAAAGTAATCATGCAGTATGTGACCTTTTTTGTCTGCCTTTTTAGCATAATGTTTTTGACATTTATCCAAATTGTTGCATGTATCAGCACTTTGTTCCTTTTTATAGCTGAATAATGTTCTGTTCTGTGTTTATATCACAATTTGTTCATCCATTCAGCCATTGAGGAATATCAGGGTTTCTGCCTTTTGGGAATTATGAATAATTCTGCTATAAATATTCTGTATACTTAGTTTTATGCACTGTAATATATGTAAGATATATGTGATAATGAAAAGAAGGAAAAAGATCTCATTGGGACCATATATATTATCTATTGTGTTAAATATTGAGAGGTACAAAGATGAATTAAGCACAGTCCTTGTCCTTACTCCCAAGAAATTTAAACAATTTGGTACGTGGAATTTTATTGTGGTATTACAAAAGCAGTAAACTTAGCAGTGTACATTTTATTTATTTTTTTTTACTTTTTTTTGTTAACACCTACAGCACCTAATATTCCTAGGTGGTCTCCCATCCAAGCACTAACCAGGACTGACCCTGCTTAGCTTCCAAGATCAGACAAAATCGGGCTTGTTCAAAATGCCATGGCTGTGGACTAGCAGTGCACATTTTAAAGAGCCTCAACATAGAGTTGAGGCTGCCCATGAAGTAATTTAAGGTAATACAGATTGAGTCAGTATAGTTATACAATATGAAATTTCACACAGTTGATTGGTTAAGATATTAAGTTCACCTGGATTCTGTGGTCAGCTAGACACTTGTGATTACAAGTGAATTGCAAGTGAAAATCTCTGGTGATTGATCTCATCTAAGGTTGTGATTCTCTTCTACTACCCAATACCTAGAAAAAGGTGATGGTATGGAAAGCAGTGGACATCTAGTTTTTTTTTTTTTTCAAGCATCCCGTAGAAGAGACTTATGAAGTCATATACCCACTGATAAAAGTGATAAGTTCTGTAGTTTTAAGTTGAGAATATATTCTTCAGTGTGGATCACTGTGACACCTCACATTGGCTCTTTGTATTATGCTGTTCAAAAGTTTTTAAGGCTGTTTTATGTCAAAGTTATTCTATTTTTGTGAATTCCTAAACCACCTTCCAAGATTCATATGATTTTTCTAGTTCAGCCGGGATCGTTATTGTGGAAGATGGAGTTTTTAAGAAACTTTTCTTACTTTTGCCTTATTTTGGAGAATTACCTTCTGCTTGCTAGTGACTCTAATCTTAGGCTTTTCACCTATTGAGTGTTTTTTTTTTTTTTTTTTTTGTGCCAGGCACTTCTTTGACATTTTGTGGCTCTCTTTTTTCCCTTCATCTCAGTCTGTTTGCTGGCTTATCTCAGCTTGCTTTCTTACCATTCATTGGTTCCCACTTGAAGCATGGCATTTCTCCCAGAACACTTGAATCTCCATGGGGTGGGTCTTTCCCTGAGTACAGCTTCTTAGTACATTATTTTTCCATTTGTGGCTTTCCAGAATAGCTCCTTGCTGCCCTCTTCTGGCTGTGACATTAGGGTGTCACTGAGCATCTTAGTTTTTAATCCTTATAATTCTAGCAATGTCTTGGATAGACCAGTGGTTCTCAAGTCTCGCTGCACATTAGAATCACTTTGGGAAGTTTCAAAAAACTACCAATGACTGGGCTCCATTTGGAGATTTTAATATAACTGGATTGGGGATGGGATTTGGGGGCGTTTGGGGCATTTAAAAAAAATTCGTTGGGTGATTAAAATCTCTAGCCAGTGATTAGAATTTAACCACTGGGATAGATGACCATTGGAATCCTGTAGGGCTTGAACTACTTAGATATAGTCCTTATGTTCTTAGATCTCATAATGGAGTTTTAATAAATAACATTAAAATAAGGAAAGTAGAACTATTTCTACCCTCTTCAGACAAGGTGTAGTTTAGATAAGGATATAATATGAATAAGTGATAAAATATAAAGTCTGTATAATATCTACTAATTCCAGAAGAGATTTTTGGATATGCTCTGTGTTATCATTTGCCCATTTGCCCTTAGATTCACTTCTCATTTTTCACCTTCTTTCTAGCTCAGTGGCTGAGCCCACAGGCTTCTGCCTAAATTTGGCCGTTGGGAGATACTCATACTAATGAGTATTGGGGAAGCACTCATACTAATTTTATTTCTTAATTAGATTAGAAACATGATGATAAATATATCTTTATCATGAACTTCTTGAATAAAATTTGTTATTAAATACCACTTGTAATTGTTATCTTTTTAACAATACTTTTTGTTCATTAATTATTTTGTTACTAATAATATTGATACTGCTGGGTTTATCAGTATATAGTTCTTTATTTAATCCTTGAATGAGTTTTAGGATCTTTAGTTTTTTAAGTGACATATTAATCAGTCCACTAATATGTGACCATTTCATTGTATTTCTTTTGTTCTGGGATTTATGTATTCAGATATAGGCTTTGCATAATATCCAAAGCATATGTAAGTATTTGGTAGTTCTTGAAGTCCTGGGTGTTTGTATGGTTTTCATTTAGGTTGTCTTTGGATTACCTATTTCTCCAAGTCTTTAAAACATAAGTGGTTCCTCTAATCTCCTCTGGTTTTGTGGACTGTTTAAAAGTCTTTAGTTCACTTAAAAAAAAAAAAACAACAAAATTTTATGTTGCTAGTGTTTTAAAATTTAAGATGTTAAGAAATCATATATTTGGAAATTTAATCTCAACCTTGTTAAAAATAAATGTTGTAAACTAATTTTATTCTCTCTTGTTTTCACAGAGACATGAATATGAAATCATTAGTACCATTCAACTGAGTAGTGTAGAATACTGAGTTTTTTGCTGAAGGAGTGGAATATTTTCATCAAATTCTTCTTTGTACCAATTCAGTATAAGTAATGTTGTTCCAAATATATGATTTCTTGACGTATTTGTATCCTTTAAGTAGGAACATCTATTTCTCAGTTCTTTTTAGAAAAACCACTTATTTTTTCTCCTTTTCCTCCTTATTTACTCCTTTTCCTCTTTATTTGCCACTCCCTTTCATGATTATTGACTTCTCTCCTCCAATGTTTCATTTCAAAAGCAAGGTAAACACTTCCTAAGTACTACCAGTACCTACATATTCTACCCTGGTTCCCTAATCCAGTCGATAGGATATTTCTAATGCGAGAAAAGGAAAAGGACAGAAGAGACTCTTGGTATCTGAGCAACTGAAAAAAAATTTCCTGACGTTGAAACTCTAAAACATTTTCCCTTAGATAAAAAATTAGTATGATGTCATTGTCATTGCAATTCTCAGGTAAGATGTATTTTTATAGAATGGCCTAGGAATCTGATTTACCATTTATACTTCATTTCTTTGGTTAAATGTGTTTCAAGATCTAAACCACAAATTTATAAATGAGGTTTTAAAATATGTTTTCTTTGAAGATGAATTATGCTTATATGCATATTTTTAGGTTTTTATTAAAAATTCTGTGGTCGGGGGTGAAGAGAGATAGGCCGTGTATCCTCATACCATATCTTGTATACTTTTTGGGATTGGGTTTAATTTGGGATTTTTAATTCTTCAATCTTTTTCGTGTAGTCGTTTTAAACTAAGATGATGAGACTTAAGATTTTTTTCACTTCTGGAAATGATATATATTTCTCTACCTCCTCTCTCTTCATTTCTCTTCCTTCTATTTCTTTTCTGCATTCACATACCTTAGTTTGATTTCTTTTCATTCCATAGGTGCCCCAGTACTGTCCATTTTTATTTAGTGTTAATTTCCACTTATACCACTGATAGGATATTTTTTCTTTTGTCTGACAAAATCCTTTACAGGTATACCTTGGAGATATTGCATGTTCAGTTCCAGACCACCACAATAAAGCAAGTTGTAATCTTTTTGAGGGTGGACGGTCTTGTCTTCAATTTATAAAAAGTGCAACATCTGTGAGGCACAATAAAGTGAGATGCAATAAAACGAAGCATGTCTGTATTTTTTTCTTAAATGTAGGTCTTTATTGTGCTTTCTGTTTATTGCGCTACTGGAATTTGTGGACTGGCGTCTTCATACTTTTGGAAAAACATAGCCATTATCTCTTCAAATATTACCTCTGTCTCATGTTATCTTTTTATTCCTCTGAACTCTTAAAATTATATTAGAATATCTCATTATTTTCCCTGTATTTCATTCATAATTTCCATTATTGTCTCTCTACTTCTTTCTGTGTAGTTCCTTTTGTTCAGTGTCTCTCTTCAGATGTAGCTAACTTGGTATTCAGTTCATCCATTGAATTCTTAACTTTAGTTATTGTGTTTTATCATTATAGAATTTTTGATTGGTCCTTTTTCAAATCTGCTTAATTGCTTTTTAGAGTTTTCTAGTTTTCTGCCAAGTTTTTCTAGTCTTAAAAAAAAGGGCTCCTTGAACATAAGCATAGTTGGTTTACAATCAATGACAGACAATTACAGTATCTGGAGTCCTGGTAGGCGGGTTTTGGTGCTTTTTTTCACCCTCTGTTGATTCTTGTTAGGTAGTCTTGTCTCCTTTGATTGTATGTTGGGCTTTATATTTAAAATAATATTTATAGAGGTAACTTGAAGTGTTGGACATTGTTAGTTTCTTCCATGGAGGCTTTTCCTGTGCTTCCCTGCATTCAGCATGTGGAGGTACTAGCAATCACAATCACATTCAATCTTGGAACTTGAGATTTTCTAGGCCACATAGGTGACTTAAAGCCAGACTGCTATAGTCTGTACAAGGGCTGTTTTATTTCTGATTCACTTGATTACTCTTAGGTACAGTCCTTTGGAGTCTCAGCCCAAAGCACTGACCCCTTTTCTAAAGTCTTCTTTCACATGATTTAAGTTCTGAGGTCAGGTTTAGGGGCATTACATTTTAATATTTATACCAACAATTGATCAGTATCCCAAAAAGGAACTCTGGCACCTCAGCTTGCTCTTCTCCAAAGGATAGAGCTCTGATAATTGATCTTGGAAGTAACTGTGCCATGGACCTTATTCCCTTACTATTTTTAATCTCATGATTTTGATTGGTTCTGATACTTGTCCTGGAGTTGTGTTTAGTTTAGTTTAGTTTAGTTTAGTTTAGTTTAGTTTTGCTAGTATTTCCCTTACTTAATCTGTTTACTAGTTGCTGACAGGAACTGCTGAAAACTTGTGTAAATTTTCTCCCTCTCTTACAGACAATCAGCACTATTTAAAGCCATGGTTCTCGACTTTGTTTCCACCTAGAATTACCTGAAGAATTAAAAAAATTATGCCTAATCCTCATTCTTAGAGATACTGATTTAATTGGACCAGGATAAGGATGACTATTAAACTAGAACTTTGAGGTTGGGACCACGGCATTGATATGTTTTAAAAGCTTTCCCAATGATTATTCATATTTATCCAAGATTAATAACCATTGATTTAAAGATTATTATCATCTTTGTTGGCCACATCAAAGTTCTTTGAAAAACATCTGTGTATTATCTTTATTTTAACTGAACATTTGGATAGATGTTGCAAGCCAAGATTAAAAACAAAACACAAGCTCTCCGAGAGTACTGAAGATATAAGATATAGCCCAATCCAATCAAGATAGAAACCTAATTTTTTGCAGCGTTAGCTGCACAGCATGTTGATGAAGAGCATTGGTCCTGGAACTACATTGACTAAAATCTTGGTTCCTTCCCTCTCTAGCCATTTGTTTTAAGGTAAGATATTTTATCACTCATTCTCTAAAATGGGGAAAATGAAACTATCTCCTTTATAGAGTAATGAATTAAATTAATTAATATATATAAATCACTTAAGAACTGTGCCAGAAACTTAATAATCATTTGAAAATTGTTAACCATGATGATTTTGGTGGTTGTGGTAATGATAGTCATTGATAACTATTTTATATAGTCTTCTATTATTAGACATTTATATTATTTCTAATTTTCCAATATTGTAAATAATGCTATGATAAACAACCATTTACATAAATTTTTATATATCTCTCTAATTCCTAGAAGTAGTTCATCAATTTTATTTGAAAAATTGGATTAGGAGTGTTAAAGGGAGCTTCTTTGAACCAACTCCCATAAGGATTAGTTTATTAGTTTGGTATGGTTATTTTTAATCTAGGTTTGAGCTTTAATGGGGACAACTATTTGGTCCTTAGAAAAATGCCATAGCAGTGTCTTTATGTAATGTGAAAAATTTCCCTTTATCTACTAATTAAAAAATATCACTAGCCTGTATTGAGGACCATGTGCTAAACACAGTTCCAAGCCTTTTGCATGTATTATTACATTGATATTTACAACAAACCTATGAAGTGTTTATAGATGAGGAGACTGAGACCTAGC